>SZWC01035389.1:5440-17090 GCA_023375785.1 Penium margaritaceum | reverse complement strand
TAAACAACATCAATATTTGTAAGTATGTATGGATCCATATGTATACATATGTTTCAATCTATATCTATACATTAGCATTTCATGTACAAATCTGTATGTTTATCTTTTTAAAGTTATGTACATATATGTATATCTATATCTATATCTGTAACTACATGTATATCCATATCTATATCCATATCCATATACATATCGAGATCCATATCCATAGCCATACCCATATCCATATCCAAATCCATATCCATATCCATATCCATATCCATATCCATATCCATATCCATATCCATATCCATATCCATATCCATATCCATATCCACATCCACATCCACATCCACATCCATATCCATATCCATATCCATATCCATATCCATACCCATGTCCATATCTATATCTGTCTCAATATCCATATCCATATTTATATCTATATCTTTATTTGTATCTATATCTATCTATATATATCTAAATATATCTCTACCTTTATCCGTATCTAAGTATATCTTTATCTACACCTGTAAACATATATATATATATGTATATCTACATCTTATATAACATGAATATTTACATCAATATCTTTGTACATATCTTCATCTATGTAAATACATGTGTTCTAAACTTAATCCACATGTATGTATCCACATGTATCATATTTATATTAACATCTAAAAATTCATCCTTTTATTTATCTGTTTTCATATTTTTCAGTTTTCTTACTTATAATGCATTGGGATTTTCATATTAAGTTTCTTTGTGTCGTCAAGGATGTCGACTTTCAATAGACATGTTCACACATTGATTTCCGAAAATGCATTCAGTTTGAGATCATGAATCGTGATGTTTGAATATATGAGTAGAAGATTTTAAGAATTTACGAATTTATGTTCATTCATTTGCTCACATGATCTTGCTGTCTGAAAAGGTTTCACCGGAAAGATTGTCTTTTTTGGCTTTGCCTTGCTATTTTATGGTGCGGCATGTCTTTTGGACTGAACTCACATGAACCTATTTATGTTTTGACTGGCCATTTGTGCAGTCTGTCAAGTCTTAATGCCACTCAGTTTGTGGTCGAGCGAATCTTGCTTCTGAACATTTGGCCTCACCCTATCGGAAGAGTACCTCATTACGTGTCTACCCATAATGCAAGATCCTATGAGCAGTTCTGTGAGCAGCTTTTCCTGTCGAAATCACGTTCGATTTGCAAATGCAATTGTACGTTGTTTGCCTTGGAAAATCTCGGGAACGGTTTATTGCACGACGATTACAGAGGATGGAATTGACGGATTTTTTGACGCACATTGAAAACATGCGTCTTTGAATGCTGGGGAGCCAAGGACCGGCTGAAGTACCAGCCATCTCAAAGCGTGAGGCTCTTCCCAGGGCTGTCGCCTTGACTGCTGCCCGAGTGCTGGCTTTGGCTTCGATGTATCACACAATGGGGGTCGGGCGAAATGACTATATACCCCTAGTTTCGCACAATTAGTCCCATCCGCCCCTCCGTCGGAACAATAAGCCCCATCCGCCCCTGCGCCAGAACGATAAGCTCCATCCGACCCTCCGTCGAAACGATAAGCCTCATCCGCCCCTCCGCCAGATTGATAAGCCTCATTCGCCCCTCCGCCAGAACAATAAGCCTGACTTGCCCCTTCTGCAAGGACGCAAAATTCCTAGTGAAGAGAATAAACGATATACCCCTCACGTTTTTCAAAAGATAGCATGTTGACGCCGCATGAATACGGCGTCGACTTGCTGACGTCACATCTTCCCAATGAGCAAAAACTCCTTAAAAGAAGGGTTTGTGTTTTTTTGGTAAGTGGTTTGCGTGGAATTTGCATGGGGGATCTGAGACTCCCCATTGTTCAAAGGGAACCTGCTGGACCCGGCTACCGTGGGGCCTAGCATGTGTTCGCGCAAAAAACAAACCCTCAAACCCTGCATGTAAAAAGGGGGTGGGTTTGTCTATTGTTTGTAACTCAAACAAGGGTGTAAAGTTTAACAAAGTGTAAGACAAACATATAGGGGTTTTCGACTCCGGTCAGGGATTCCCATGGACACCAGTCGGTCGGAATTCCCGAATAAGTCCAACCCCCCGCCCACTCCCCACCGCTTCTCAGCAGCCCATCGGCCGCCTATTCCACCGCGACCCTCAATCGCGAGGGCCTCGATCGACGAGCGGGTGGGTGGGCTAGTGGGCTGCAAAAGGCAGGGGGGGTTGGGGTTGACGAAGTGCCGACCGACTGATGTCTGTTGGCAATCCCCCCCCCCCAACCCCTCGATGCTATCGCGACGGTCGCGATTGACGGCATGCTCGATTTCACCATGCTTAAGTAGCGACATGCGTCGATGTTTGAGCATGGTGAAAATGGGGGGGTGGATTAGGCTTATCGTTTTGGCGGAGGGGCGAATGAGGCTTATCGTTCTGGCGGAGGGGCGGATGAGGCTTATTGTTCTGGAAGAGGGGCGGATGGGGCTTATTGTTCTGACGGAGGGGCGGATGGGGCTTATTGTTCCGACGGAGGGATATGAGGGTCAAGGGTGACAAAACAGGGGGTAGTCGGCATTTTCACTGATGGGAATCCTCGCTGCAGGTCTTGTGGTCAACCTAGGCTCCGTGATCAATTTTGTCTTCTAAAAATGAGCCAAGGAAATGACCCGGGTCTACAATTTGGCAAGAGACAATAATGAACGACAAAAGATCTAGAATAAAAAAATCCAACGAGAAAAGTTGAATATGTTGATACTCAAAATTCTGTGGATTCATCTACACTTCATACTTCACTCCAACTGCCACACATATCACATCAAAAACATAAAACATCCCCACGGAGGATGGTTGGAGTTCAGGTAACAAGAATTCATTCTTTTTGGTTTGTGAAAAGGACGGAGTTGTTATATGCCCATCGTTGCTGTCAATGTATACGCGCTGTCCATAGTCGAAATCGACATGACAGTGATGCCCATGTTTTGCACTTTTCGAGCGAAAATGGGCACGTCTGTAATATATTTTGATGTATTCATTATATTCGACATGGATTTCGACTTCGAGGCCGAAGTCGAACTTCGCCCATCGTCGCGAGCTCGCAGAAGGGGTTTCCCGGCGAAACCTCCCTGCGAGCTCGCGATGACCCTGCCAAACCCTCGACTTAAACTAGGGGGTTTGTCGTACGTTTGGGGTGGTTTGCAGGATGCGACGTACGCTGGGCATCTGCTGAGCCCCGCTACCGCGGGGCCTGGCAGATGCCCGGGCAAGAAAAAAATAATACCCAAACCCCCGAGTGTAACTAGGGGGTTTGCTTGTTATTGGGGGCGGTTTGCAAGATGCGGGGCACATGTGATAGGAGAAAGGGAATCTGCCGGGCCCTGCAACCGCGGGGCCTGGCAGATGCCCGGGCAAGTAAAAAAAAAACCTAAACCCCCCAGTGTAAATAGGGGGTTTGTATGTTATTGGGGGGGGTTGTGAGATGCGGCGCACGTGTGATAAATGAAAGGGAATCTGCCGGGCCCCGCTACCACGGGGCCCGGCAGATGCCCGGGCAAGAAAAAAAATAAAACCCAAACCCCCCAGTGTCAGTAGGGGGGTTGTCGGGTATTGCGGGGGGAGGGGGGGTGCGATATGCGTGTTACTCTGTCGCGAGTTTTGGAGTTCGCAATTGCGAACTTCAAAACTCGCAACACGGTAACTTCCGACACCGGCTTGGCCGGTGTCAGAAGTCGCCGATTTCGCTCTCGAGGTCGACAGTCGCCGACCTCGAGAGCGAAGTCAAATTCCGTTTTCGGACGGACATTCGAAAACATGGGCACCGCTATCATGTTGTTTTCGACTATGGGCAGCGCGTCTAAATCGACCGAAACCACGCGCAGCGGATTTTTGTGGACCTTGTGAAAATGGATACCCTTAAATCACAATAAGGGGAACTTCATTAGAATGTTTACCACCCAAGGGGAATCCCAACATGATGTAAAAATGTAGATGGCAAATAACCTGCTCAACCACCGTGTCCTCCACAACATCAACATTGTGTCTATCACCCTGCCTGGCTATAACATCCTATGCAATGATGGTGAGATACATTCTGAAGGCTCATAAGATTTTCCTTCTTTGAGGCCACTGCTCTGTCAAGTAGCCCTTGCTCAGTTCGTCCTTTCTGAAGTTCCTTGTGTTTCCCTCGATCGCCAAGCAGTCCTTGATCTGAAGAACGTGGCATTGCACACAATCAACTTAGTCCATGGCCAATGTTGAACGATTTGCAACCCTCACAAGTTACTTGCAAAGCTTCCTTTGCACCAAAGCTAGGCTGCCACCCCATAGATGAAGACCAAAGAGAGTGACAATTTTCAAACTTGTACATTTACAGATGCATTGCTAGACGACCAGTTTTGGAGATCGCAAGATGCAAGAACCGTGTTCAAGTCTTGAAGACTGTCAAGAATGGAAGCGTCGGGGCGTTGGACAACGTTTTGAAGATCCTTACGAGAGAAGATCCCAGTACAGACACCCAACGGCCGTGCATTGCCATGTTGTGCTGCAAGGATGTCATTGGGCTGCGCAAATCCAGCGGGAAACCATTGTCAAACATTAGCAACATCGAAAGGAGAGCATGGTGACTGGACTGAACAGGCAACTTGCATATGACAAAAGATTGGATGCATTCACTCACCGTGTCACCAACATGGACATGTAAGCGAATGTCTTCACCCACAACTTTCGCAACAGCCCTTGATACAGCGGTCTTGACTAGCTCTCCTCGATCAGTGTGATCACTGCCAAACCTGCAAACAAAATGAAGCTTGAGTCAAAAGGCAACACCGCTGATCACTTGTACTTCTGCACAGCACAACCTTCAACACAAGGGATGTCATACACACATCACATACCCTCCAATCTTTGGTGTGGTGAAAAGATGTCCTATTCCAAGGCCCTCCATCTTCATCCACGCGATCTCCTCAAGATTGCCCGTCACCTGCTCTGGACACAAGCGGTGCGATGTGTTGGCCAGACAATGAGCAGAAGCCTCACAACATTGCTGCATTGCAGTGCATGAAATCAAAGTACTCTCACCTGCACCAAAGCGCAAGATTTTCGCATTGCAACGTTGGTACTCTCCAACCGGCATGGACTCGCGAATGAGTGATTCATTGACGATGCACTAGGTCTTTCACTTTAGTGCGAACAAAACCCACCACAAGTTCTTTGTTTCATCATTGTGCGCATACATATTCAGCCAGTCCCTCCCAGAAGCATGCTCACCCCATTCCCGTGCTGCCAACATCCTCCACCAACCCAGCTGGCCCGCTGCCTTCCATACAGAATAGAACATTCCTGTCAACCACAGTCACGTCAACCACAGTCACGTCAACCACAGTCACGTCAACCACAGTCACATCAACCACAGTCACATCAACCACAGTCACATCAACCACAGTCACGTCAACCACAGTCATATCAACCACAGTCACATCAACCACAGTCACGTCAACCACAGTCATATCAACCACAGTCACATCAACCACAGTCACATCAACCACAGTCACATCAACCACAGTCACGTCAACCACAGTCACATCAACCACAGTCACGTCAACCACAGTCACATCAACCACAGTCACATCAACCACAGTCACATCAACCACAGTCACGTCAACCACAGTCACGTCAACCACAGTCACGTCAACCACAGTCACATAAACCACAGTCACATCAACCACAGTCACATCA
The DNA here is from genome assembly GCA_023375785.1 of Penium margaritaceum. Classification (NCBI taxonomy): domain Eukaryota; kingdom Viridiplantae; phylum Streptophyta; class Zygnematophyceae; order Desmidiales; family Peniaceae; genus Penium; species Penium margaritaceum. The sequence continues at coordinate 11,377 of SZWC01035389.1, read as the reverse complement.
ACCACAGTCACGTCAACCACAGTCACATCAACCACAGTCACGTCAACCACAGTCACATCAACCACAGTCACATCAACCACAGTCACATCAACCACAGTCACGTCAACCACAGTCACATCAACCACAGTCACGTCAACCACAGTCACGTCAACCACAGTCACATCAACCACAGTCACGTCAACCACAGTCACGTCAACCACAGCCACGTCAACCACAGTCACATCAACCACAGTCACGTCAACCACAGTCACATCAACCACAGTCAGGGAAACCCACCAGGCCAGTCACAACGTGTGGCTCCATGCCACGCAGAGTTTGGAGCAGACGCTCTACACCCGGTAGCAGCTGCAAGCCCTCTGCCGCGTCTGACTGATGCGCACGTGCGTACTCCAGCATGCTCTCCGTTATCTCGTCAATTCGAGCCTCACTGACCTGCAGCATGCAACATAGAACAAGTTGACGTTTGCACCCTCCGCTTGTGCTACAAATCAAGCTAGTCTAGGCTGATATGAAGCCGCATTCCCTTCAAATCCCCCATGCATGTCAGTGATGCCAGAGAAATCCCCCAAGCACATCTCAGTAAAGGTAAGTGACAGAAGCAGGAAGCAAAACATGATGCAGTCGATGGATGTTGCGGAGTCAAGGTAGAAAAAAGAGTACAGCAATGCACAGAGTAGGTGGAACCTTTGGCACGATGATAGTCAAGAGGGGCATAGCACACCTCTTTGGGCACTCCATAATGAAGCAGAGTGTTGACAGCCACCAGCTTGTCTGTGCTGCCATGGTGCTGCGGGGAATAATCACGTGTGAATGTCAGTGTGAGTATACATGTGAGTAGGCATCTGAGTGTGCATTTGAGTGGTTATGTCAATACACGTGTGTGTGTGCATCTGAATGTAGGTGTGAGTGTCCATGTGAGTGGGCATGTGACTCTTTACATGAGTGTGCGTGTGTGAGTGGGCGCCATTGTGTGTGTGTGTGTGTGTGTGTGTACGTGTGTGTACGTGTGTACGTGTGTGTACGTGTGTGTACGTGTGTACGTGTGTGTACGTGTGTGTACGTGTGTACGTGTGTGTACGTGTGTGTACGTGTGTACGTGTGTGTACGTGTGTGTACGTGTGTACGTGTGTGTACGTGTGTGTACGTGTGTACGTGTGTGTACGTGTGTGTACGTGTGTACGTGTGTGTACGTGTGTGTACGTGTGTACGTGTGTGTACGTGTGTGTACGTGTGTACGTGTGTGTACGTGTGTGTACGTGTGTACGTGTGTGTACGTGTGTGTACGTGTGTACGTGTGTGTACGTGTGTGTACGTGTGTACGTGTGTGTACGTGTGTGTACGTGTGTACGTGTGTGTACGTGTGTGTACGTGTGTACGTGTGTGTACGTGTGTGTACGTGTGTACGTGTGTGTACGTGTGTGTACGTGTGTACGTGTGTGTACGTGTGTGTACGTGTGTACGTGTGTGTACGTGTGTGTACGTGTGTACGTGTGTGTACGTGTGTGTACGTGTGTACGTGTGTGTACGTGTGTGTACGTGTGTACGTGTGTGTACGTGTGTGTACGTGTGTACGTGTGTGTACGTGTGTGTACGTGTGTACGTGTGTGTACGTGTGTGTACGTGTGTACGTGTGTGTACGTGTGTGTACGTGTGTACGTGTGTGTACGTGTGTGTACGTGTGTACGTGTGTGTACGTGTGTGTACGTGTGTACGTGTGTGTACGTGTGTGTACGTGTGTACGTGTGTGTACGTGTGTGTACGTGTGTACGTGTGTGTACGTGTGTGTACGTGTGTACGTGTGTGTACGTGTGTGTACGTGTGTACGTGTGTGTACGTGTGTGTACGTGTGTACGTGTGTGTACGTGTGTGTACGTGTGTACGTGTGTGTACGTGTGTGTACGTGTGTACGTGTGTGTACGTGTGTGTACGTGTGTACGTGTGTGTACGTGTGTGTACGTGTGTACGTGTGTGTACGTGTGTGTACGTGTGTACGTGTGTGTACGTGTGTGTACGTGTGTACGTGTGTGTACGTGTGTGTACGTGTGTACGTGTGTGTACGTGTGTGTACGTGTGTACGTGTGTGTACGTGTGTGTACGTGTGTACGTGTGTGTACGTGTGTGTACGTGTGTACGTGTGTGTACGTGTGTGTACGTGTGTACGTGTGTGTACGTGTGTGTACGTGTGTACGTGTGTGTACGTGTGTGTACGTGTGTACGTGTGTGTACGTGTGTGTACGTGTGTACGTGTGTGTACGTGTGTGTACGTGTGTACGTGTGTGTACGTGTGTGTACGTGTGTACGTGTGTGTACGTGTGTGTACGTGTGTACGTGTGTGTACGTGTGTGTACGTGTGTACGTGTGTGTACGTGTGTGTACGTGTGTACGTGTGTGTACGTGTGTGTACGTGTGTACGTGTGTGTACGTGTGTGTACGTGTGTACGTGTGTGTACGTGTGTGTACGTGTGTACGTGTGTGTACGTGTGTGTACGTGTGTACGTGTGTGTACGTGTGTGTACGTGTGTACGTGTGTGTACGTGTGTGTACGTGTGTACGTGTGTGTACGTGTGTGTACGTGTGTACGTGTGTGTACGTGTGTGTACGTGTGTACGTGTGTGTACGTGTGTGTACGTGTGTACGTGTGTGTACGTGTGTGTACGTGTGTACGTGTGTGTACGTGTGTGTACGTGTGTACGTGTGTGTACGTGTGTGTACGTGTGTACGTGTGTGTACGTGTGTGTACGTGTGTACGTGTGTGTACGTGTGTGTACGTGTGTACGTGTGTGTACGTGTGTGTACGTGTGTACGTGTGTGTACGTGTGTGTACGTGTGTACGTGTGTGTACGTGTGTGTACGTGTGTACGTGTGTGTACGTGTGTGTACGTGTGTACGTGTGTGTACGTGTGTGTACGTGTGTACGTGTGTGTACGTGTGTGTACGTGTGTACGTGTGTGTACGTGTGTGTACGTGTGTACGTGTGTGTACGTGTGTGTACGTGTGTACGTGTGTGTACGTGTGTGTACGTGTGTACGTGTGTGTACGTGTGTGTACGTGTGTACGTGTGTGTACGTGTGTGTACGTGTGTACGTGTGTGTACGTGTGTGTACGTGTGTACGTGTGTGTACGTGTGTGTACGTGTGTACGTGTGTGTACGTGTGTGTACGTGTGTACGTGTGTGTACGTGTGTGTACGTGTGTACGTGTGTGTACGTGTGTGTACGTGTGTACGTGTGTGTACGTGTGTGTACGTGTGTACGTGTGTGTACGTGTGTGTACGTGTGTACGTGTGTGTACGTGTGTGTACGTGTGTACGTGTGTGTACGTGTGTGTACGTGTGTACGTGTGTGTACGTGTGTGTACGTGTGTACGTGTGTGTACGTGTGTGTACGTGTGTACGTGTGTGTACGTGTGTGTACGTGTGTACGTGTGTGTACGTGTGTGTACGTGTGTACGTGTGTGTACGTGTGTGTACGTGTGTACGTGTGTGTACGTGTGTGTACGTGTGTACGTGTGTGTACGTGTGTGTACGTGTGTACGTGTGTGTACGTGTGTGTACGTGTGTACGTGTGTGTACGTGTGTGTACGTGTGTACGTGTGTGTACGTGTGTGTACGTGTGTACGTGTGTGTACGTGTGTGTACGTGTGTACGTGTGTGTACGTGTGTGTACGTGTGTACGTGTGTGTACGTGTGTGTACGTGTGTACGTGTGTGTACGTGTGTGTACGTGTGTACGTGTGTGTACGTGTGTGTACGTGTGTACGTGTGTGTACGTGTGTGTACGTGTGTACGTGTGTGTACGTGTGTGTACGTGTGTACGTGTGTGTACGTGTGTGTACGTGTGTACGTGTGTGTACGTGTGTGTACGTGTGTACGTGTGTGTACGTGTGTGTACGTGTGTACGTGTGTGTACGTGTGTGTACGTGTGTACGTGTGTGTACGTGTGTGTACGTGTGTACGTGTGTGTACGTGTGTGTACGTGTGTACGTGTGTGTACGTGTGTGTACGTGTGTACGTGTGTGTACGTGTGTGTACGTGTGTACGTGTGTGTACGTGTGTGTACGTGTGTACGTGTGTGTACGTGTGTGTACGTGTGTACGTGTGTGTACGTGTGTGTACGTGTGTACGTGTGTGTACGTGTGTGTACGTGTGTACGTGTGTGTACGTGTGTGTACGTGTGTACGTGTGTGTACGTGTGTGTACGTGTGTACGTGTGTGTACGTGTGTGTACGTGTGTACGTGTGTGTACGTGTGTGTACGTGTGTACGTGTGTGTACGTGTGTGTACGTGTGTACGTGTGTGTACGTGTGTGTACGTGTGTACGTGTGTGTACGTGTGTGTACGTGTGTACGTGTGTGTACGTGTGTGTACGTGTGTACGTGTGTGTACGTGTGTGTACGTGTGTACGTGTGTGTACGTGTGTGTACGTGTGTACGTGTGTGTACGTGTGTGTACGTGTGTACGTGTGTGTACGTGTGTGTACGTGTGTACGTGTGTGTACGTGTGTGTACGTGTGTACGTGTGTGTACGTGTGTGTACGTGTGTACGTGTGTGTACGTGTGTGTACGTGTGTACGTGTGTGTACGTGTGTGTACGTGTGTACGTGTGTGTACGTGTGTGTACGTGTGTACGTGTGTGTACGTGTGTGTACGTGTGTACGTGTGTGTACGTGTGTGTACGTGTGTACGTGTGTGTACGTGTGTGTACGTGTGTACGTGTGTGTACGTGTGTGTACGTGTGTACGTGTGTGTACGTGTGTGTACGTGTGTACGTGTGTGTACGTGTGTGTACGTGTGTACGTGTGTGTACGTGTGTGTACGTGTGTACGTGTGTGTACGTGTGTGTACGTGTGTACGTGTGTGTACGTGTGTGTACGTGTGTACGTGTGTGTACGTGTGTGTACGTGTGTACGTGTGTGTACGTGTGTGTACGTGTGTACGTGTGTGTACGTGTGTGTACGTGTGTACGTGTGTGTACGTGTGTGTACGTGTGTACGTGTGTGTACGTGTGTGTACGTGTGTACGTGTGTGTACGTGTGTGTACGTGTGTACGTGTGTGTACGTGTGTGTACGTGTGTACGTGTGTGTACGTGTGTGTACGTGTGTACGTGTGTGTACGTGTGTGTACGTGTGTACGTGTGTGTACGTGTGTGTACGTGTGTACGTGTGTGTACGTGTGTGTACGTGTGTACGTGTGTGTACGTGTGTGTACGTGTGTACGTGTGTGTACGTGTGTGTACGTGTGTACGTGTGTGTACGTGTGTGTACGTGTGTACGTGTGTGTACGTGTGTGTACGTGTGTACGTGTGTGTACGTGTGTGTACGTGTGTACGTGTGTGTACGTGTGTGTACGTGTGTACGTGTGTGTACGTGTGTGTACGTGTGTACGTGTGTGTACGTGTGTGTACGTGTGTACGTGTGTGTACGTGTGTGTACGTGTGTACGTGTGTGTACGTGTGTGTACGTGTGTACGTGTGTGTACGTGTGTGTGTGTGTGTGTGTGTGTGTGTGTGTGTGTGTGTGTGTGTGTGTGTGTGTGTGTGTGTGTGTACGTCTGTGTGTGTACGTCTGTGTGTGTAGGGCTGTGCACGTGTGTGCACGCGTGTGCACGCGTGTGCATGCGTGTGCACGTGTGTGTACGTGTGTGTTCGTGTGTGTACGTGTGTGTCCGTGTGTGTACGTGTGTGTGCGTGGGTGTACGTGGGTGTACGTGTGTGTACGTGCGTGTACGTGCGTGTCTGTGCGTGTACGTGGGTGTACATTCGTGTATGTGCGTGTACGTGCGTGTACGTACGTGCTATGCGTTAAAAGACGCCGCAGTTTTCATTGAACCGGGCGTTTAAAGCGCAAAAAAACTCTTGCGGCGTTTTTAACGCTTTTTTGCGCCACATTTTAAAAAATCAAGCTAAGATTTTAAAAAACATGTTTCGCAATGGGGGGGGGGG
>SZWC01035388.1:0-17092 GCA_023375785.1 Penium margaritaceum | reverse complement strand
TCTGGCACATTTTTGGCACACCTCTGGCACACCTCTGGCACAACTCTGGCAGAACTCTGGCACAACTTTGGCACAACTTTGGCACAACTCTGGCACAACACTGACACAACTCTGGCACAACTCTGGCTCACCTCTGGCTCAACTCTGGCACACCTCTGGCACAACTCTCGCACAACTCTAGCACAACTCTGGCACAACTCTGGCACAACTTTGGAACAACACTGGCATAACGCAAGCACAACTATTGCACAACTCTGGCACAACACTGACACAACTCTGGCACAACTATGGCAGAACTCTGGAACAACTCTCCCACAACTCTGGCACAACTCTGGCAAAACTCTGGCAGAACTCTGGCACAACTCTGGCACAAATCTGCCACAACTCTGGCACAACTCTGGCACCACTCTGGTACAACTCTGTCACAACTCTGGCACAAATCTGGCACACCTCTGGCACACCTCTGGCACACCTCTGGCACACCTCTGGCGCACTTCTGGCACACCTCTGGCACACCTCTGGCGCACTTCTGGCACACCTCTGGCACACCTCTGGCGCACTTCTGGCACACCTCTGGCACACCTCTGGCGCACTTCTGGCACACCTCTGGCACACCTCTGGCGCACTTCTGGCACACCTCTGGCACACCTCTGGCGCACTTCTGGCACACCTCTGGCACACCTCTGGCGCACTTCTGGCACACCTCTGGCACACCTCTGGCGCACTTCTGGCACACCTCTGGCACACCTCTGGCGCACTTCTGGCACACCTCTGGCACACCTCTGGCGCACTTCTGGCACACCTCTGGCACACCTCTGGCGCACTTCTGGCACACCTCTGGCACACCTCTGGCGCACTTCTGGCACACCTCTGGCACACCTCTGGCGCACTTCTGGCACACCTCTGGCACACCTCTGGCGCACTTCTGGCACACCTCTGGCACACCTCTGGCGCACTTCTGGCACACCTCTGGCACACCTCTGGCGCACTTCTGGCACACCTCTGGCACACCTCTGGCGCACTTCTGGCACACCTCTGGCACACCTCTGGCGCACTTCTGGCACACCTCTGGCACACCTCTGGCGCACTTCTGGCACACCTCTGGCACACCTCTGGCGCACTTCTGGCACACCTCTGGCACACCTCTGGCGCACTTCTGGCACACCTCTGGCACACCTCTGGCGCACTTCTGGCACACCTCTGGCACACCTCTGGCGCACTTCTGGCACACCTCTGGCACACCTCTGGCGCACTTCTGGCACACCTCTGGCACACCTCTGGCGCACTTCTGGCACACCTCTGGCACACCTCTGGCGCACTTCTGGCACACCTCTGGCACACCTCTGGCGCACTTCTGGCACACCTCTGGCACACCTCTGGCGCACTTCTGGCACACCTCTGGCACACCTCTGGCGCACTTCTGGCACACCTCTGGCACACCTCTGGCGCACTTCTGGCACACCTCTGGCACACCTCTGGCGCACTTCTGGCACACCTCTGGCACACCTCTGGCGCACTTCTGGCACACCTCTGGCACACCTCTGGCGCACTTCTGGCACACCTCTGGCACACCTCTGGCGCACTTCTGGCACACCTCTGGCACACCTCTGGCGCACTTCTGGCACACCTCTGGCACACCTCTGGCGCACTTCTGGCACACCTCTGGCACACCTCTGGCGCACTTCTGGCACACCTCTGGCACACCTCTGGCGCACTTCTGGCACACCTCTGGCACACCTCTGGCGCACTTCTGGCACACCTCTGGCACACCTCTGGCGCACTTCTGGCACACCTCTGGCACACCTCTGGCGCACTTCTGGCACACCTCTGGCACACCTCTGGCGCACTTCTGGCACACCTCTGGCACACCTCTGGCGCACTTCTGGCACACCTCTGGCACACCTCTGGCGCACTTCTGGCACACCTCTGGCACACCTCTGGCGCACTTCTGGCACACCTCTGGCACACCTCTGGCGCACTTCTGGCACACCTCTGGCACACCTCTGGCGCACTTCTGGCACACCTCTGGCACACCTCTGGCGCACTTCTGGCACACCTCTGGCACACCTCTGGCGCACTTCTGGCACACCTCTGGCACACCTCTGGCGCACTTCTGGCACACCTCTGGCACACCTCTGGCGCACTTCTGGCACACCTCTGGCACACCTCTGGCGCACTTCTGGCACACCTCTGGCACACCTCTGGCGCACTTCTGGCACACCTCTGGCACACCTCTGGCGCACTTCTGGCACACCTCTGGCACACCTCTGGCGCACTTCTGGCACACCTCTGGCACACCTCTGGCGCACTTCTGGCACACCTCTGGCACACCTCTGGCGCACTTCTGGCACACCTCTGGCACACCTCTGGCGCACTTCTGGCACACCTCTGGCACACCTCTGGCGCACTTCTGGCACACCTCTGGCACACCTCTGGCGCACTTCTGGCACACCTCTGGCACACCTCTGGCGCACTTCTGGCACACCTCTGGCACACCTCTGGCGCACTTCTGGCACACCTCTGGCACACCTCTGGCGCACTTCTGGCACACCTCTGGCACACCTCTGGCGCACTTCTGGCACACCTCTGGCACACCTCTGGCGCACTTCTGGCACACCTCTGGCACACCTCTGGCGCACTTCTGGCACACCTCTGGCACACCTCTGGCGCACTTCTGGCACACCTCTGGCACACCTCTGGCGCACTTCTGGCACACCTCTGGCACACCTCTGGCGCACTTCTGGCACACCTCTGGCACACCTCTGGCGCACTTCTGGCACACCTCTGGCACACCTCTGGCGCACTTCTGGCACACCTCTGGCACACCTCTGGCGCACTTCTGGCACACCTCTGGCACACCTCTGGCGCACTTCTGGCACACCTCTGGCACACCTCTGGCGCACTTCTGGCACACCTCTGGCACACCTCTGGCGCACTTCTGGCACACCTCTGGCACACCTCTGGCGCACTTCTGGCACACCTCTGGCACACCTCTGGCGCACTTCTGGCACACCTCTGGCACACCTCTGGCGCACTTCTGGCACACCTCTGGCACACCTCTGGCGCACTTCTGGCACACCTCTGGCACACCTCTGGCGCACTTCTGGCACACCTCTGGCACACCTCTGGCGCACTTCTGGCACACCTCTGGCACACCTCTGGCGCACTTCTGGCACACCTCTGGCACACCTCTGGCGCACTTCTGGCACACCTCTGGCACACCTCTGGCGCACTTCTGGCACACCTCTGGCACACCTCTGGCGCACTTCTGGCACACCTCTGGCACACCTCTGGCGCACTTCTGGCACACCTCTGGCACACCTCTGGCGCACTTCTGGCACACCTCTGGCACACCTCTGGCGCACTTCTGGCACACCTCTGGCACACCTCTGGCGCACTTCTGGCACACCTCTGGCACACCTCTGGCGCACTTCTGGCACACCTCTGGCACACCTCTGGCGCACTTCTGGCACACCTCTGGCACACCTCTGGCGCACTTCTGGCACACCTCTGGCACACCTCTGGCGCACTTCTGGCACACCTCTGGCACACCTCTGGCGCACTTCTGGCACACCTCTGGCACACCTCTGGCGCACTTCTGGCACACCTCTGGCACACCTCTGGCGCACTTCTGGCACACCTCTGGCACACCTCTGGCGCACTTCTGGCACACCTCTGGCACACCTCTGGCGCACTTCTGGCACACCTCTGGCACACCTCTGGCGCACTTCTGGCACACCTCTGGCACACCTCTGGCGCACTTCTGGCACACCTCTGGCACACCTCTGGCGCACTTCTGGCACACCTCTGGCACACCTCTGGCGCACTTCTGGCACACCTCTGGCACACCTCTGGCGCACTTCTGGCACACCTCTGGCACACCTCTGGCGCACTTCTGGCACACCTCTGGCACACCTCTGGCGCACTTCTGGCACACCTCTGGCACACCTCTGGCGCACTTCTGGCACACCTCTGGCACACCTCTGGCGCACTTCTGGCACACCTCTGGCACACCTCTGGCGCACTTCTGGCACACCTCTGGCACACCTCTGGCGCACTTCTGGCACACCTCTGGCACACCTCTGGCGCACTTCTGGCACACCTCTGGCACACCTCTGGCGCACTTCTGGCACACCTCTGGCACACCTCTGGCGCACTTCTGGCACACCTCTGGCACACCTCTGGCGCACTTCTGGCACACCTCTGGCACACCTCTGGCGCACTTCTGGCACACCTCTGGCACACCTCTGGCGCACTTCTGGCACACCTCTGGCACACCTCTGGCGCACTTCTGGCACACCTCTGGCACACCTCTGGCGCACTTCTGGCACACCTCTGGCACACCTCTGGCGCACTTCTGGCACACCTCTGGCACACCTCTGGCGCAACTCTGGCACAACTCTGGCTCACCTCTGGCGGAACTCTGGCACAACTCTGGCATACCTCGCGCACAACTCTGGCACAACTCTGGCACAACTCTGGCACAACTCTGGCACAACTCTGGCACACCTCTGGCACAACTCTGGCACAACTCTGGCACAACTCTGGCACAACTCTGGCACGACTTTGGCACAACTGTAGCACAACTTTCGCACAATTCTGGCACACCTCTGGCATATTTTTGGCACACCTCTGGCACACCTCTTGCAAAAGTATGGCACAACTCTGGCACAACTCTGCCACATCTCTCGCACAACTCTGGCACAACTCTGGCACAACTCTTGCACAACTCTGGCACAACTCTGGCACAACACTGACACAAATCTGGCACAACTCTGGCACAAATCTAGCACACCTCTCGCACAACTCTGGCACAACTCTGGCACAACCCTGGCACAACTATGGCACAACTCTGGTTGCGCCCTAGTTGCACCCTAGTTGCACCCTAGTTGCGCCCAAAATGTACCCTAGTTGCGCCGTAGTTGCGCCGTAGTTGCGCCCTAGTTGCACCCTAGTTTCGCCCTTGTTGCGCCCTAGTTGCGCCCTAGTTGTGCCCTAGTTACACCCTATTTGAACCCTAGTTGTGCCCTAGATGCGCCCTAGTTGTGCCCTGATTACGCCCTTGTTGCACCCTAGTTGTGCCCTAGTTGCGCACTCCTTGCGCCCTCCTTGCGCCTTTAGCTGCACCCTAGTTGCACCCTAGTTGCGCCCTTGTTCAACCCTAGTTGCACCCTAGTTACGCCCTAGTTGTGCCTTAGTTGCGCCTTAGTTGCGCCCTAGTTGCGCCTTAGTTGCACCCTAGTTGCTTCCTAGTCGCACCATAGTCGCACCCTAGTTGCGCCCTTGTTGCACCTAGTTGAACCCTAGTTGCGTCCTAGTTGCGTCCTAGTTGCACCCTAGTTACGCCCTTGTTGCGCCCAAGTTGCACCCTAGTTGCGCCTTTGTTGGACCCTAGTTGCGCCCTAGGTATGCCCTAGTTGCGCCCTAGTTGCGCCCTAGTTGCGCCCTAGTTTCGCCCTAGTTGCGCCTTTGTTGGACCCTAGTTGCGCCCTAGGTATGCCCTAGTTGCGCCCTAGTTGCGCCCTAGTTGCGCCCTAGTTTCGCCCTAGTTGGGCCCTAGTTGCGCCCTAGTTCCGCTCTAGTTGTGCCCTAGGTGCGCCCTAGGTTCGCCCTAGTTGCGCCCTAGTTGCGCCCTAGTTGCGCCCTAGTTGTGCCCTAGTTGCACCCTAGTTGCACCATAGTTGCATCCTAGTTGCGCCCTAGTTGCGCCCTAGTTGCTCCCTAGTTGGGCCCTAGTTGCACCCTAGTTGCACCCTAGTTGTACCCTAGTTGCGCCCTAGTTGTGCCCTCGTTGCACCCTAGTTGCGCCCTAGTTGCGCCCTAGTTGTGCCCTAGTTGCGCCCTAGTGCCGGTTTCGTTGCACCTTAGTTGCACCCTAGTTGCGCCCTAGTTGCGCCCTAGTTGCGCCCTAATTGTGCCCTAGTTGCGCCCTAGTTGCGCCCTAGTTGCACCTTAGTTGCACCCTAGTTACGCCCTAGTTGCGCCCAAGTTGCACCCTAGTTGCACCCTAGTTGCGCCCTAGTTGCGCGCTAGTTGCGCCATAGTTGCACCCTAGTTGCACCTTAGGTGCGCCCTAGGTGCGCCCTAGTTTCGCCCTAGTTGCGCCCTAGTTGTGCCCTAGTTGGGCCCGAGTTGCGCCGTAGTTGCGCCCTTGTTGCGCCCTAGTTGCGCCCTAGTTGCGCCCTAGTTGCGCCCTAGTTGCGCCCTAGTTGCACCCTAGTTGCGCCCTAGATCCGCCCTAGTTGCGTGCGCCCTACGCCCTAGTTGCGCCCTAGTTGTGCCCTAGTTGCGCCCTAGTTGCACCCTAGTTGCGCCCTAGATCCGCCCTAGTTGCGTCCTAGTTGCGCCCTAGTTGCGCCCTAGTTGTGCCCTAGTTGCGCCCTAGTTGCACCATAGTTGCGCCCTAGTTGTATCCTAGTTGCGCCCTAGTTTCGCCCTAGTTGCGCCCTAGGTGCACCCTAGTTGCACCCTAGTTGCGCCCTAGTTGCGCCCTATTGGTGTCCTAGTTGCACCCTAGTTGCGCCCTAGTTGCACCCTAGTTGCGCCCTAGTTGCGCCCTAGTTGGGCCCGAGTTGCGCCGTAGTTGCGCCCTAGTTGCGCCCTAGTTACGCCCTACTTGCGCCCTACTTGCGCCCTAGTTGCGCCCTAGTTACGCCCTAATTGCGGCCTAATTGTGCCCTAGTTGCACCCTAGTTGCGCCCTACTTGCGGTGCATCCTAGTTGCACCCTAGTTGCGTCCTAGTTGAGCCCTAGTTGCGCCCTAGTTGCGCCCTAGTTGCGCCCTAGTTGAGCCCTAGTTACACCCTAGTTGCGCTCTAGTTGTGCCCTACTTGCTCCCTTGGTGCGCCCTAGGTGCGTCCTAGGTGCGCCCTAGGTACGCCCTAGGTGCGCCCTAGGTGCGTCCTAGGTACGCCCTATGTGCGCCCCAGTTACGCCCCAGTTGCGCCCCAGTTGCGCCCCAGTTGCGCCCCAGTTGCGCCCCAGTTGCGCCCCAGTTGCGCCCTAGTTGCGCCCTAGTTGCGCCCCAGTTGCGCCATAGTTGCGCCCTAGTTGAGCCCTAGTTGCGCCCTACTTGGGCCCTAGTTGCACCCTAGTTGCGCCCTAGAAGCGCCCTAGTTTTTCCCTAGTTGTGCCCTCCTTGCGCCTTTAGTTTTGCCCTAGTTGCACCGTAGTTGCGCCCTAGTTGCACCCTAGTTGCGCCCTAGTTGCGCCCTAGTTGCACCCTAGTTGCGCCCTAGTTGCGCCCTAGTTGCGCCCTAGTTGCACCCTAGTTGTGTCCTAGGTGCGCCCTAGTTGCGCCCTAGTTGCGCCCTAGTTGCGCCCTAGTTGCGCCATAGTTGCACCCTAGTTGCGCCCTAGTTTCACCCTAGTTGCGCCCTACTTGCGGCCTAGTTGCAGCCTAGTTGCGCCCTAGGTGCGCCATAGTTGCGCCCTAGTTTTGCCCTAGTTGCGGCCTAGTTGTGCCCTAGTTGCGCCCTAGTTGCGCCCTAGTTGCGCCCTAGTTGCGCCCTAGTTGCGCCCTAGTTGCGCCCTAGTTGAGCCCTAGTTGCACCCTAGTTGCGCCGTAGTTGCGCCCTAGTTGCGCCGTAGCTGTGCCCTAGTTGCGCCCTAGTTGCACCCTAGGTGCTTCCTAGGTGCGCCTTAGTTGCGCCCTAGTTGCGCCCTAGTTGCGCCCTAGTTGTGCCCTACTTACGCCCTCCTTGCGCCTTTACTTGCACCCTAGTTACATCCTAGTTGTGCCCTAGTTACACCCTAGTTGCACCCTAGTTGCGCTCTAGTTGCGCCTTAGTTGCGCCCTAGTTGCCCCCTAGTTGCGCCCTAGTTGCGCCCTACTTGCGCCCTAGTTGCACCCTAGTTGCGCCCTAGTTACGTCCTAGTTGCGCCCAAGTTGCGCCCTAGTTGCGCCCTAGTTGCGCCCTAGTTGCACCCTAGTTGCGCCCTAGTTGCGTCCTATTTAAACCCTAGTTGCGCACTAGTTGCGCCCTAGTTGCACCCTAGTTGCGCCCTAGTTGCGCCCTAGTTGCGCCCTAGTTACGCCCTAGTTGCGCCCTAGTTGCGCCCTAGTCGCGCCCTAGTCGCGCCCTAGTTGCCCCCTAGTTGCGCCCTAGTTGCGCCCTACTTGCGCCCTAGTTGCGCCCTAGTTGCGCCCTTGTTTTGCCTTAGTTGCACCCTAGTTGCGCCCTAGTTACGCCCTAGTTGCGCCCTAGTTGCGCCCTAGTCGCGCCCTAGTCGCGCCCTAGTTGCCCCCTAGTTGCGCCCTAGTTGCGCCCTACTTGCGCCCTAGTTGCGCCCTAGTTGCGCCCTTGTTTTGCCTTAGTTGCACCCTAGTTGCGCCCTAGTTACGCCCTAGTTGCGCCCTAGTTGCGCCCTAGTCGCGCCCTAGTCGCGCCCTAGTTGCCCCCTAGTTGCGCCCTAGTTGCGCCCTACTTGCGCCCTAGTTGCGCCCTAGTTGCGCCCTTGTTTTGCCTTAGTTGCACCCTAGTTGCGCCCTAGTTACGCCCTAGTTGCGCCCTAGTTGCGCCCTAGTCGCGCCCTAGTCGCGCCCTAGTTGCCCCCTAGTTGCGCCCTAGTTGCGCCCTACTTGCGCCCTAGTTGCGCCCTAGTTGCGCCCTTGTTTTGCCTTAGTTGCACCCTAGTTGCGCCCTAGTTACGCCCTAGTTGCGCCCTAGTTGCGCCCTAGTCGCGCCCTAGTCGCGCCCTAGTTGCCCCCTAGTTGCGCCCTAGTTGCGCCCTACTTGCGCCCTAGTTGCACCCTAGTTGCGCCCTAGTTACGTCCTAGTTGCGCCCAAGTTGCGCCCTAGTTGCGCCCTAGTTGCGCCCTAGTTGCACCCTAGTTGCGCCCTAGTTGCGTCCTATTTAAACCCTAGTTGCGCACTAGTTGCGCCCTAGTTGCACCCTAGTTGCGCCCTAGTTTTGCCCTAGTTGGGCCCTAGTTGCGCCCTTGTTGCGCCCTAGTTGCGCCCTAGTTGCGCACTAGTTGCACCCTAGTTGTGCCCTAGTTGTGCCCTAGTTGCGCCCTAGTTGCACCCTAGTTGCGCCCTAGTTGCGCCCTTGCTGCGCCCCAGTTGCGCCCTAGTTGCGCTCTAGTTGCGCCCTAGTTGCGCCCTAGTTGCGCCCTAGTTACGCCCTAGTTGCGCCCTAGTTGCGCCCTAGTTGCGCCCTAGTTGCGCTCTAGTTGCACACTACTTGCGCCTTAGTTGCGCCCTAGTTGCGCCCTACTTGCGCCTTAGTTGTGCCCTAGTTGCGCCCTACTTGCGCCCTAGTTGCGCCCTAGTTGCACCCTAGTTGCACCCTAGTTAAGCCCTAGTTGAGCCCTAGTTGCGCCCTAGTTGCGCCCTAGTTGCACCCTAGTTGCTCCCTAGTTGCGCCGTAGCTGCGCCCTAGTTGCGCCGTAGGTGCGCCCTAGGTGCGCCCTAGTTGCGCCCTAGTTGCGTCTTAGTTGCGCCCTAGTTGCGCCCTAGTTGCGCCCTAGTCGCGCCCTAGTCGCGCCCTAGTCGCGCCCTAGTTGCCCCCTAGTTGCGCCCTAGTTGCGCCCTAGTTGCGCCCTAGGTGCGTCCTAGGTGCGCCCTTGGCACAACTCTGGCACGACTTTGGCACAACTGTGACACAACTTTGGCACAACTCTGGCATACCTCTGGCACATTCTTGGCACACCTCTGGCACACTTCTGGCACAACTCTGGCACAACTCTGGTACAACTCTGGCACAACTCTGGCAAAACTCTCGCACAACTCTGGCTCAACTCTGGCACAACTCTGGCACAACTTTGGCATAACTCTGGCATAACTCAAGCACAACTCTTGAAAAACTCTGGCACAACACTGACACAACTCTGGCACAACTCTGGCACAACTCTGGCACAACTCTGGCACAACTCTGGCACAACTCTGGCACAACTCTGGCACAACTCTGGCACAACTCTGGCACAACTCTGGCACACTCTGGCACATCTCTGGCACAACTCTGGCATACCTCTGGCACAACTGTGGCACAACTCTGGCACACTCTGGCACATCTCTGGCACAACTCTGGCATACCTCTGGCACAACTGTGGCACAACTCTGGCACACTCTGGCACATCTCTGGCACAACTCTGGCATACCTCTGGCACAACTGTGGCACAACTCTGGCACACTCTGGCACATCTCTGGCACAACTCTGGCATACCTCTGGCACAACTGTGGCACAACTCTGGCACACTCTGGCACATCTCTGGCACAACTCTGGCATACCTCTGGCACAACTGTGGCACAACTCTGGCACACTCTGGCACATCTCTGGCACAACTCTGGCATACCTCTGGCACAACTGTGGCACAACTCTGGCACACTCTGGCACATCTCTGGCACAACTCTGGCATACCTCTGGCACAACTGTGGCACAACTCTGGCACACTCTGGCACATCTCTGGCACAACTCTGGCATACCTCTGGCACAACTGTGGCACAACTCTGGCACACTCTGGCACATCTCTGGCACAACTCTGGCATACCTCTGGCACAACTGTGGCACAACTCTGGCACACTCTGGCACATCTCTGGCACAACTCTGGCATACCTCTGGCACAACTGTGGCACAACTCTGGCACACTCTGGCACATCTCTGGCACAACTCTGGCATACCTCTGGCACAACTGTGGCACAACTCTGGCACACTCTGGCACATCTCTGGCACAACTCTGGCATACCTCTGGCACAACTGTGGCACAACTCTGGCACACTCTGGCACATCTCTGGCACAACTCTGGCATACCTCTGGCACAACTGTGGCACAACTCTGGCACACTCTGGCACATCTCTGGCACAACTCTGGCATACCTCTGGCACAACTGTGGCACAACTCTGGCACACTCTGGCACATCTCTGGCACAACTCTGGCATACCTCTGGCACAACTGTGGCACAACTCTGGCACACTCTGGCACATCTCTGGCACAACTCTGGCATACCTCTGGCACAACTGTGGCACAACTCTGGCACACTCTGGCACATCTCTGGCACAACTCTGGCATACCTCTGGCACAACTGTGGCACAACTCTGGCACACTCTGGCACATCTCTGGCACAACTCTGGCATACCTCTGGCACAACTGTGGCACAACTCTGGCACACTCTGGCACATCTCTGGCACAACTCTGGCATACCTCTGGCACAACTGTGGCACAACTCTGGCACACTCTGGCACATCTCTGGCACAACTCTGGCATACCTCTGGCACAACTGTGGCACAACTCTGGCACACTCTGGCACATCTCTGGCACAACTCTGGCATACCTCTGGCACAACTGTGGCACAACTCTGGCACACTCTGGCACATCTCTGGCACAACTCTGGCATACCTCTGGCACAACTGTGGCACAACTCTGGCACACTCTGGCACATCTCTGGCACAACTCTGGCATACCTCTGGCACAACTGTGGCACAACTCTGGCACACTCTGGCACATCTCTGGCACAACTCTGGCATACCTCTGGCACAACTGTGGCACAACTCTGGCACACTCTGGCACATCTCTGGCACAACTCTGGCATACCTCTGGCACAACTGTGGCACAACTCTGGCACACTCTGGCACATCTCTGGCACAACTCTGGCATACCTCTGGCACAACTGTGGCACAACTCTGGCACACTCTGGCACATCTCTGGCACAACTCTGGCATACCTCTGGCACAACTGTGGCACAACTCTGGCACACTCTGGCACATCTCTGGCACAACTCTGGCATACCTCTGGCACAACTGTGGCACAACTCTGGCACACTCTGGCACATCTCTGGCACAACTCTGGCATACCTCTGGCACAACTGTGGCACAACTCTGGCACACTCTGGCACATCTCTGGCACAACTCTGGCATACCTCTGGCACAACTGTGGCACAACTCTGGCACACTCTGGCACATCTCTGGCACAACTCTGGCATACCTCTGGCACAACTGTGGCACAACTCTGGCACACTCTGGCACATCTCTGGCACAACTCTGGCATACCTCTGGCACAACTGTGGCACAACTCTGGCACACTCTGGCACATCTCTGGCACAACTCTGGCATACCTCTGGCACAACTGTGGCACAACTCTGGCACACTCTGGCACATCTCTGGCACAACTCTGGCATACCTCTGGCACAACTGTGGCACAACTCTGGCACACTCTGGCACATCTCTGGCACAACTCTGGCATACCTCTGGCACAACTGTGGCACAACTCTGGCACACTCTGGCACATCTCTGGCACAACTCTGGCATACCTCTGGCACAACTGTGGCACAACTCTGGCACACTCTGGCACATCTCTGGCACAACTCTGGCATACCTCTGGCACAACTGTGGCACAACTCTGGCACACTCTGGCACATCTCTGGCACAACTCTGGCATACCTCTGGCACAACTGTGGCACAACTCTGGCACACTCTGGCACATCTCTGGCACAACTCTGGCATACCTCTGGCACAACTGTGGCACAACTCTGGCACACTCTGGCACATCTCTGGCACAACTCTGGCATACCTCTGGCACAACTGTGGCACAACTCTGGCACACTCTGGCACATCTCTGGCACAACTCTGGCATACCTCTGGCACAACTGTGGCACAACTCTGGCACACTCTGGCACATCTCTGGCACAACTCTGGCATACCTCTGGCACAACTGTGGCACAACTCTGGCACACTCTGGCACATCTCTGGCACAACTCTGGCATACCTCTGGCACAACTGTGGCACAACTCTGGCACACTCTGGCACATCTCTGGCACAACTCTGGCATACCTCTGGCACAACTGTGGCACAACTCTGGCACACTCTGGCACATCTCTGGCACAACTCTGGCATACCTCTGGCACAACTGTGGCACAACTCTGGCACACTCTGGCACATCTCTGGCACAACTCTGGCATACCTCTGGCACAACTGTGGCACAACTCTGGCACACTCTGGCACATCTCTGGCACAACTCTGGCATACCTCTGGCACAACTGTGGCACAACTCTGGCACACTCTGGCACATCTCTGGCACAACTCTGGCATACCTCTGGCACAACTGTGGCACAACTCTGGCACACTCTGGCACATCTCTGGCACAACTCTGGCATACCTCTGGCACAACTGTGGCACAACTCTGGCACACTCTGGCACATCTCTGGCACAACTCTGGCATACCTCTGGCACAACTGTGGCACAACTCTGGCACACTCTGGCACATCTCTGGCACAACTCTGGCATACCTCTGGCACAACTGTGGCACAACTCTGGCACACTCTGGCACATCTCTGGCACAACTCTGGCATACCTCTGGCACAACTGTGGCACAACTCTGGCACACTCTGGCACATCTCTGGCACAACTCTGGCATACCTCTGGCACAACTGTGGCACAACTCTGGCACAACTCTGGAACAACTCTGGCACAACTCTGGCACAACTCTGGCACAACTCTGATACAACTCTGGCACAACTCTGGCACGACTTTGGCACAACTGTGGAATAACTCTTGCACAACTCTGGCATAACCCTGGCACAACTCTGGCACAAGTCTGGCACAACTCTGGCGCAACTCTGGCACGACTTTTGCCCAACTCTGGCACAACTCTGGCACAAGACTTGCATATCTCTGCCACAACTCTGGCACAACTTTGACACAACTCTGGCACACCTCTGGCCCAACTCTGGCACAACTCTGGCACAAAACTTGCATAACTCTGCCACAACTCTGGCACAACTTTAACACAACTCTGGCACAACTCTGACACAACTCTGGCACAACTCTGGCACAACTCTGGCACGACTCTGGCCCAACTCTGGCACAACTCTGGCACAAGACTGGCATATCTCTGCCACAACTCTGGCACAACTTTGACACAACTCTGGCACACCTCTGGCCCAACTCTGGCACAACTCTGGCACAAGACTGGCATATCTCTGCCACAACTCTGGCACAACTTTGACACAACTCTGGCACACCTCTGGCCCAACTCTGGCACAACTCTGGCACAAGACTGGCATATCTCTGCCACAACTCTGGCACAACTTTGACACAACTCTGGCACACCTCTGGCCCAACTCTGGCACAACTCTGGCACAAGACTGGCATATCTCTGCCACAACTCTGGCACAACTTTGACACAACTCTGGCACACCTCTGGCCCAACTCTGGCACAACTCTGGCACAAGACTGGCATATCTCTGCCACAACTCTGGCACAACTTTGACACAACTCTGGCACACCTCTGGCCCAACTCTGGCACAACTCTGGCACAAGACTGGCATATCTCTGCCACAACTCTGGCACAACTTTGACACAACTCTGGCACACCTCTGGCCCAACTCTGGCACAACTCTGGCACAAGACTGGCATATCTCTGCCACAACTCTGGCACAACTTTGACACAACTCTGGCACACCTCTGGCCCAACTCTGGCACAACTCTGGCACAAGACTGGCATATCTCTGCCACAACTCTGGCACAACTTTGACACAACTCTGGCACACCTCTGGCCCAACTCTGGCACAACTCTGGCACAAGACTGGCATATCTCTGCCACAACTCTGGCACAACTTTGACACAACTCTGGCACACCTCTGGCCCAACTCTGGCACAACTCTGGCACAAGACTGGCATATCTCTGCCACAACTCTGGCACAACTTTGACACAACTCTGGCACACCTCTGGCCCAACTCTGGCACAACTCTGGCACAAGACTGGCATATCTCTGCCACAACTCTGGCACAACTTTGACACAACTCTGGCACACCTCTGGCCCAACTCTGGCACAACTCTGGCACAAGACTGGCATATCTCTGCCACAACTCTGGCACAACTTTGACACAACTCTGGCACACCTCTGGCCCAACTCTGGCACAACTCTGGCACAAGACTGGCATATCTCTGCCACAACTCTGGCACAACTTTGACACAACTCTGGCACACCTCTGGCCCAACTCTGGCACAACTCTGGCACAAGACTGGCATATCTCTGCCACAACTCTGGCACAACTTTGACACAACTCTGGCACACCTCTGGCCCAACTCTGGCACAACTCTGGCACAAGACTGGCATATCTCTGCCACAACTCTGGCACAACTTTGACACAACTCTGGCACACCTCTGGCCCAACTCTGGCACAACTCTGGCACAAGACTGGCATATCTCTGCCACAACTCTGGCACAACTTTGACACAACTCTGGCACACCTCTGGCCCAACTCTGGCACAACTCTGGCACAAGACTGGCATATCTCTGCCACAACTCTGGCACAACTTTGACACAACTCTGGCACACCTCTGGCCCAACTCTGGCACAACTCTGGCACAAGACTGGCATATCTCTGCCACAACTCTGGCACAACTTTGACACAACTCTGGCACACCTCTGGCCCAACTCTGGCACAACTCTGGCACAAGACTGGCATATCTCTGCCACAACTCTGGCACAACTTTGACACAACTCTGGCACACCTCTGGCCCAACTCTGGCACAACTCTGGCACAAGACTGGCATATCTCTGCCACAACTCTGGCACAACTTTGACACAACTCTGGCACACCTCTGGCCCAACTCTGGCACAACTCTGGCACAAGACTGGCATATCTCTGCCACAACTCTGGCACAACTTTGACACAACTCTGGCACACCTCTGGCCCAACTCTGGCACAACTCTGGCACAAGACTGGCATATCTCTGCCACAACTCTGGCACAACTTTGACACAACTCTGGCACACCTCTGGCCCAACTCTGGCACAACTCTGGCACAAGACTGGCATATCTCTGCCACAACTCTGGCACAACTTTGACACAACTCTGGCACACCTCTGGCCCAACTCTGGCACAACTCTGGCACAAGACTGGCATATCTCTGCCACAACTCTGGCACAACTTTGACACAACTCTGGCACACCTCTGGCCCAACTCTGGCACAACTCTGGCACAAGACTGGCATATCTCTGCCACAACTCTGGCACAACTTTGACACAACTCTGGCACACCTCTGGCCCAACTCTGGCACAACTCTGGCACAAGACTGGCATATCTCTGCCACAACTCTGGCACAACTTTGACACAACTCTGGCACACCTCTGGCCCAACTCTGGCACAACTCTGGCACAAGACTGGCATATCTCTGCCACAACTCTGGCACAACTTTGACACAACTCTGGCACACCTCTGGCCCAACTCTGGCACAACTCTGGCACAAGACTGGCATATCTCTGCCACAACTCTGGCACAACTTTGACACAACTCTGGCACACCTCTGGCCCAACTCTGGCACAACTCTGGCACAAGACTGGCATATCTCTGCCACAACTCTGGCACAACTTTGACACAACTCTGGCACACCTCTGGCCCAACTCTGGCACAACTCTGGCACAAGACTGGCATATCTCTGCCACAACTCTGGCACAACTTTGACACAACTCTGGCACACCTCTGGCCCAACTCTGGCACAACTCTGGCACAAGACTGGCATATCTCTGCCACAACTCTGGCACAACTTTGACACAACTCTGGCACAACTCTGGCCCAACTCTGGAACAACTCTGCCACAACTCTGGCATAACTCTGGTACAACTCTAACACAACTCTGGCACAACTCTGGCACATCTCCGGCACAACTCTGGCACAACTCTGGCACAACTCTGGCACAACTCTGGCACAACTCTGGCACAACTCTGGCACAACTCTGGCACAACTCTGGCACAACTCTGGCACAACTCTTGCACATCTCTGGCACATATCTGGCACAAATCTGGCACAACTCTGGCACGACTTTGGCACAACTATGGTACAAATTTGGCACAACTCTGGCACACCTCTCGCACATTTGTGGCACACCTCTGGCACAACTCTGGCACTACTCTGGGACTACTTAGGCACAACTTTGGCACAACTCTGGCACAACTCTGGCAAAACTCTGGCACAACTCTGGCATACCTTGCGCACAACTCTGGCACAACTCTGGCACAACTCTTGCACAAATCTGGCACAACTCTGGCACAAATCTGGCACAACTCTGGCACAACTCTGGCACAACTCTGGCACAACTCTGGCACAACTCTGGCACAACTCTGGCACAACTCTGGCACAACTCTGGCACAA
>SZWC01035379.1:5194-17099 GCA_023375785.1 Penium margaritaceum | reverse complement strand
GAAGTTGGGTTGGAAGTTGGGCTGGAAGTTGGGTTGGAAGTTAGGCTAGAAGTTGGGTTGGAAGTTGGGCTGGACGTTGGCTTGGAAATTGGGTTGGAAATTGGATAGGTAGTTGGGTTCAAAGTTGGGTTGGAACTTGGGATGGAAGTTGGGATGGAAGTTGGGTTTGAAGTTGCGATAGAAGTTGGGACGAAATTTTGGCTGGACGTTGGGTTAGAAGTTGGGTTGGATATTGGATTGGAAGTTGAGTTGGAAGTTGGGTTATAAACTGGGTTGGAGGTTGGGTTGGAAGTTGGGTTGCAAGTTGGGTTAGGAGTTGGATTGGAAGTTGGGTTGGAAGTTGGGTTGGAAGTTGGGTTGGAAGTTGGGTTGGAAGTTGGGATGGAGCTTGGGATGGACGTTGGGTTGGACGTTGGGTTGGAAGTTGGGTTGGAAGTTGGGTTAAAAGTTGGGTTAAAAGTTGTGTTGGAATTTGCGCTGGATGTTGGTATGGAAGTTGGGATGGAAGTTGGGATGGAGGATGGGTTGGAAGTTGGGTTGGAAGTTGGGTTGGAATATGGGTTGGAAGTTGGGTTGGAAGTTGGGCTGGTAGCTGGGTTGGAAGTTTGGTTGGGAGTTGGGATGGAAATTGGGATGGAAGCTGGGTTTGAAGTTGGGATGCGAGTTGTGATGGAAGCTGGGTTGGAAGTTGGGTTGGATGCTGGGCTGGAAGTTGGGTTGGAAGTTGGGCTGCACGTTGGGTTGGATGCTGAGCTGGAAGTTGGGTTGTATGTTGGGTTGGAGGTTGGGTTGGAAGTTGGGATGGACGTTGGGTTTGAAGTTGGGATGGAAGTTGTGGTGGAAGTTGGGTTGGAGTTTTTGCTAGAAGTTGGGTTGGAATCTGGGATGGATGTTGGGTTGGAAGTTGGGTTGGAAGTTGGGTTAGAAGTTGGATTGGAAGTTGGGTTGGAAGTTGGGTTGGATGTTGGGTTGGAAGTCGGGTTGAAAGTTTGGATGGAAATTGGGATGGAAATTGGATTGGAGGTTGGGTTGGAAGTTGCGTTGGAAGTTGGGTTAGTAGTTGGATTGGATGTTGGGTTGGATGTCAGGTTAGAAGTTGGGTTGGAAGCTGGGTAGGAAGTTGGGTTGGAAGTTAGGCTAGAAGTTGGGTTGGAATCTGGGATGGATGTTGGGTTGGAAGTCGGATTGAAAGTCCGGCTGGAAATTGGGATGGACATTCGATTGGAGGTTGGGTTGGAAGTTGCGTTGGAAGTTGGGTTAGTAGTTGGATTGGATGTTGGGTTGGATGTCAGGTTAGAAGTTGGGTTGGAAGCTGGGTAGGAAGTTGGGTTGGAAGTTAGGCTAGAAGTTGGGTTGGAATCTGGGATGGATGTTGGGTTGGAAGTCGGATTGAAAGTCCGGCTGGAAATTGGGATGGACATTCGATTGGAGGTTGGGTTGGAAGTTGCGTTGGAAGTTGGGTTAGTAGTTGGATTGGATGTTGGGTTGGATGTCAGGTTAGAAGTTGGGTTGGAAGCTGGGTAGGAAGTTGGGTTGGAAGTTAGGCTAGAAGTTGGGTTGGAATCTGGGATGGATGTTGGGTTGGAAGTCGGATTGAAAGTCCGGCTGGAAATTGGGATGGACATTCGATTGGAGGTTGGGTTGGAAGTTGCGTTGGAAGTTGGGTTAGTAGTTGGATTGGATGTTGGGTTGGATGTCAGGTTAGAAGTTGGGTTGGAAGCTGGGTAGGAAGTTGGGTTGGAAGTTAGGCTAGAAGTTGGGTTGGAATCTGGGATGGATGTTGGGTTGGAAGTCGGATTGAAAGTCCGGCTGGAAATTGGGATGGACATTCGATTGGAGGTTGGGTTGGAAGTTGCGTTGGAAGTTGGGTTAGTAGTTGGATTGGATGTTGGGTTGGATGTCAGGTTAGAAGTTGGGTTGGAAGCTGGGTAGGAAGTTGGGTTGGAAGTTAGGCTAGAAGTTGGGTTGGAATCTGGGATGGATGTTGGGTTGGAAGTCGGATTGAAAGTCCGGCTGGAAATTGGGATGGACATTCGATTGGAGGTTGGGTTGGAAGTTGCGTTGGAAGTTGGGTTAGTAGTTGGATTGGATGTTGGGTTGGATGTCAGGTTAGAAGTTGGGTTGGAAGCTGGGTAGGAAGTTGGGTTGGAAGTTAGGCTAGAAGTTGGGTTGGAATCTGGGATGGATGTTGGGTTGGAAGTCGGATTGAAAGTCCGGCTGGAAATTGGGATGGACATTCGATTGGAGGTTGGGTTGGAAGTTGCGTTGGAAGTTGGGTTAGTAGTTGGATTGGATGTTGGGTTGGATGTCAGGTTAGAAGTTGGGTTGGAAGCTGGGTAGGAAGTTGGGTTGGAAGTTAGGCTAGAAGTTGGGTTGGAATCTGGGATGGATGTTGGGTTGGAAGTCGGATTGAAAGTCCGGCTGGAAATTGGGATGGACATTCGATTGGAGGTTGGGTTGGAAGTTGCGTTGGAAGTTGGGTTAGTAGTTGGATTGGATGTTGGGTTGGATGTCAGGTTAGAAGTTGGGTTGGAAGCTGGGTAGGAAGTTGGGTTGGAAGTTAGGCTAGAAGTTGGGTTGGAATCTGGGATGGATGTTGGGTTGGAAGTCGGATTGAAAGTCCGGCTGGAAATTGGGATGGACATTCGATTGGAGGTTGGGTTGGAAGTTGCGTTGGAAGTTGGGTTAGTAGTTGGATTGGATGTTGGGTTGGATGTCAGGTTAGAAGTTGGGTTGGAAGCTGGGTAGGAAGTTGGGTTGGAAGTTAGGCTAGAAGTTGGGTTGGAATCTGGGATGGATGTTGGGTTGGAAGTCGGATTGAAAGTCCGGCTGGAAATTGGGATGGACATTCGATTGGAGGTTGGGTTGGAAGTTGCGTTGGAAGTTGGGTTAGTAGTTGGATTGGATGTTGGGTTGGATGTCAGGTTAGAAGTTGGGTTGGAAGCTGGGTAGGAAGTTGGGTTGGAAGTTAGGCTAGAAGTTGGGTTGGAATCTGGGATGGATGTTGGGTTGGAAGTCGGATTGAAAGTCCGGCTGGAAATTGGGATGGACATTCGATTGGAGGTTGGGTTGGAAGTTGCGTTGGAAGTTGGGTTAGTAGTTGGATTGGATGTTGGGTTGGATGTCAGGTTAGAAGTTGGGTTGGAAGCTGGGTAGGAAGTTGGGTTGGAAGTTAGGCTAGAAGTTGGGTTGGAATCTGGGATGGATGTTGGGTTGGAAGTCGGATTGAAAGTCCGGCTGGAAATTGGGATGGACATTCGATTGGAGGTTGGGTTGGAAGTTGCGTTGGAAGTTGGGTTAGTAGTTGGATTGGATGTTGGGTTGGATGTCAGGTTAGAAGTTGGGTTGGAAGCTGGGTAGGAAGTTGGGTTGGAAGTTAGGCTAGAAGTTGGGTTGGAATCTGGGATGGATGTTGGGTTGGAAGTCGGATTGAAAGTCCGGCTGGAAATTGGGATGGACATTCGATTGGAGGTTGGGTTGGAAGTTGCGTTGGAAGTTGGGTTAGTAGTTGGATTGGATGTTGGGTTGGATGTCAGGTTAGAAGTTGGGTTGGAAGCTGGGTAGGAAGTTGGGTTGGAAGTTAGGCTAGAAGTTGGGTTGGAATCTGGGATGGATGTTGGGTTGGAAGTCGGATTGAAAGTCCGGCTGGAAATTGGGATGGACATTCGATTGGAGGTTGGGTTGGAAGTTGCGTTGGAAGTTGGGTTAGTAGTTGGATTGGATGTTGGGTTGGATGTCAGGTTAGAAGTTGGGTTGGAAGCTGGGTAGGAAGTTGGGTTGGAAGTTAGGCTAGAAGTTGGGTTGGAATCTGGGATGGATGTTGGGTTGGAAGTCGGATTGAAAGTCCGGCTGGAAATTGGGATGGACATTCGATTGGAGGTTGGGTTGGAAGTTGCGTTGGAAGTTGGGTTAGTAGTTGGATTGGATGTTGGGTTGGATGTCAGGTTAGAAGTTGGGTTGGAAGCTGGGTAGGAAGTTGGGTTGGAAGTTAGGCTAGAAGTTGGGTTGGAATCTGGGATGGATGTTGGGTTGGAAGTCGGATTGAAAGTCCGGCTGGAAATTGGGATGGACATTCGATTGGAGGTTGGGTTGGAAGTTGCGTTGGAAGTTGGGTTAGTAGTTGGATTGGATGTTGGGTTGGATGTCAGGTTAGAAGTTGGGTTGGAAGCTGGGTAGGAAGTTGGGTTGGAAGTTAGGCTAGAAGTTGGGTTGGAATCTGGGATGGATGTTGGGTTGGAAGTCGGATTGAAAGTCCGGCTGGAAATTGGGATGGACATTCGATTGGAGGTTGGGTTGGAAGTTGCGTTGGAAGTTGGGTTAGTAGTTGGATTGGATGTTGGGTTGGATGTCAGGTTAGAAGTTGGGTTGGAAGCTGGGTAGGAAGTTGGGTTGGAAGTTAGGCTAGAAGTTGGGTTGGAATCTGGGATGGATGTTGGGTTGGAAGTCGGATTGAAAGTCCGGCTGGAAATTGGGATGGACATTCGATTGGAGGTTGGGTTGGAAGTTGCGTTGGAAGTTGGGTTAGTAGTTGGATTGGATGTTGGGTTGGATGTCAGGTTAGAAGTTGGGTTGGAAGCTGGGTAGGAAGTTGGGTTGGAAGTTAGGCTAGAAGTTGGGTTGGAATCTGGGATGGATGTTGGGTTGGAAGTCGGATTGAAAGTCCGGCTGGAAATTGGGATGGACATTCGATTGGAGGTTGGGTTGGAAGTTGCGTTGGAAGTTGGGTTAGTAGTTGGATTGGATGTTGGGTTGGATGTCAGGTTAGAAGTTGGGTTGGAAGCTGGGTAGGAAGTTGGGTTGGAAGTTAGGCTAGAAGTTGGGTTGGAATCTGGGATGGATGTTGGGTTGGAAGTCGGATTGAAAGTCCGGCTGGAAATTGGGATGGACATTCGATTGGAGGTTGGGTTGGAAGTTGCGTTGGAAGTTGGGTTAGTAGTTGGATTGGATGTTGGGTTGGATGTCAGGTTAGAAGTTGGGTTGGAAGCTGGGTAGGAAGTTGGGTTGGAAGTTAGGCTAGAAGTTGGGTTGGAATCTGGGATGGATGTTGGGTTGGAAGTCGGATTGAAAGTCCGGCTGGAAATTGGGATGGACATTCGATTGGAGGTTGGGTTGGAAGTTGCGTTGGAAGTTGGGTTAGTAGTTGGATTGGATGTTGGGTTGGATGTCAGGTTAGAAGTTGGGTTGGAAGCTGGGTAGGAAGTTGGGTTGGAAGTTAGGCTAGAAGTTGGGTTGGAATCTGGGATGGATGTTGGGTTGGAAGTCGGATTGAAAGTCCGGCTGGAAATTGGGATGGACATTCGATTGGAGGTTGGGTTGGAAGTTGCGTTGGAAGTTGGGTTAGTAGTTGGATTGGATGTTGGGTTGGATGTCAGGTTAGAAGTTGGGTTGGAAGCTGGGTAGGAAGTTGGGTTGGAAGTTAGGCTAGAAGTTGGGTTGGAATCTGGGATGGATGTTGGGTTGGAAGTCGGATTGAAAGTCCGGCTGGAAATTGGGATGGACATTCGATTGGAGGTTGGGTTGGAAGTTGCGTTGGAAGTTGGGTTAGTAGTTGGATTGGATGTTGGGTTGGATGTCAGGTTAGAAGTTGGGTTGGAAGCTGGGTAGGAAGTTGGGTTGGAAGTTAGGCTAGAAGTTGGGTTGGAAGTTGGACTGGAAGTTGGGTTGGAAGTAGGGTCGGAAGTTGGGATGGAAGTTGGGATGGAAGTTGGGATGGAAGATGGGTTGGAAGTTGGGTTGGAAGTTGGGTTGGAATATGGGTTGGAAGTTGGGTTGGAAGTTGGGTTGGTAGCTGGGTCGGAAGTTGGGTTGGGAGCTGTGATGGAAGTTGGGAAGGAAGTTGGGTTTGGAGTTGGGATGCAAGTTGTGATGGAAGTTGGGTTGGAAGTTGGGTTGGATGCTGGGCTGGAAGTTGGGTTGGAAGTTGGATTGGACATTGGGTTGGAAGCTGAGTTGGAAGTTCGGTTGTAAGTTGGGTTGGAGGTAGGGCTGGAAGTTGGGATGGAAGTTTGGTTTGAAATTGGGATGGAAGTTGGGATGGAAGCTGTGCTGGAAGTTGGGTCGGAGTTTTGGCTGGAAGTTGGATTGGACGTTGGGTTGGAAGTTGGGTTGGAAGTTGGGCTGGAAGTTGGGTTGGATGATGGGTTGGACGTTGGGTTGAAATTTGGGCTGGAAGCTGGGTTGGAAGATGGGTTGGAAATTTGGCTGAGAAATGGGTTGGAAGGTGGGTTGGAAATTGGGTTGGAAATGGCGTTGGAAGTTAGGTTGGAAGTTGGGTTAGATGTTGGGTTGGAAGTTGAGTTGGAAGTTGGGCTGTAAGTTGGGTTGGAAGATGGGTTGGAAGTTGCGTTGGAAGTTGGGTTAGTAGTTGGATTGGATGTTGGGTTGGAAGTCGGATTAGAAGTTGGGATCGAGGTGGGGTTGCAAGTTGGGATGGAGTTTGGGATGGAAGTTGGGATGGAAGTTGGTTTAGAAGTTGGGCTGGAAGTTGGGCCGGAAGTTGGGATGGAAGTTGGGTTGGATGTTGTTTTGAAAATTTGATGGGAAGTTGGGTTGGGAGTTAGGTTTGAAGTTTAGTTCAAAGTTGGGTTGGAAGCTGGGTTGGATGCTGGGTTGGAAGTTGGGTTGGACTTTGGGTTGGATGTTGGGTTGGAAGCTGGGTTAGAAGTTGGGTTGGAAGCTGGGTTGGAAGCTATGTTGGATACTGGGTTGGCCGTTGGGTAGGAATTTGGGTTCGAAGTTGGATTGGAAGTTGGGTTGGATGTTTGGTTGGAAGCCGGGTTGGAAGTTGGGATGGAAGGTTGGATGAAAGTTGAACTGGAAGTTGGGTTGGAAGTTGAGTTGGATGTCAGATAGAGTTTTGGGCTGAAAGTTGGATTGGAAGGTAGGTTAGAAGTTTGGTTGGAAGTTGGGTTGGAAGTTGGGTTGGAAGTTGGGTTGGAAGTTGGGATGGAAATTGGGATGGAAGTTGGGTTGGATGTTGGGTTGGAAGTTTGATCGGAAGTAGGGTTAAGAGTTGGGTTTGAAGTTTGGTTCAAAGGTCGGTTGGAAGCTAGGTTGGATGCTGGGCTGGAAGTTGAGTTGGTATTTGGGCTGGAGTTTAGGTTGAAAGTTGGGTTGGAAGTTGGGTTTGAAGTTGGGTTGGAAGCTGGGTTGGAAGGTGGGATGGATGTTGGGATCAAAGTNGTTGGGATGGAAGTTGGGATGGAATTCATGTTTGAAGTTGGGATGGAAGCTGGGATGGAAGTTGGGCTGGATATTGGGTTGGAAGTTGAGTTGGAAGCTGGTTTTGGATGCTAGGATGGAAGTTGGGTAAGAAGTTGGCTTGGAAGTTTGGGTGGAAGTTGGGATGGAAATTGTGTTGGAAGTCGGATTGGAAGTTGGAATGGAACTTGGGATGGAAGTTGGGTTGGATGCTGGGTTGGAAGTTGGATTGGAAGTTGGGTTTGAATTTGGGTTTGAAGTTGGGTTGAAAGTTGGGTTGGAAATTGGGTTAGATGCTGGGTTGGACGTTTGGTTGGAATTTGGGTTGGGTGTTGGGTTGAAAGATGGGTTGGAGGTGGGTTTCGAAGCTGGATTCGAGGCTGGGTTGGAAGTGGGAATGGAAGGTGGGATGAAAGTTGGGTGGGAAGTTGGGTTGGAAGTTGGGTTGGACGTTCGATTGGAAGTTGGGTTGGAATTTGAATTGGACGTTGGATTGGAACATGGGTCAGAAGCTTGGTTGGAAGTTGGGCTGGAAGTTGGGTTGGATGTTGGGCTGGATGTTAAGATGGAAGTTGGGATGGAAGTTGGGATGGATGTTGGAATGGAAGTTGGGATGTAAGTTGGGATGAAAGTTGGGATGGAAGTTGGGATGGAAGATTGTTTGGAAGTTGGGTTGGAAGTCCGGTTGGAAGTTGGGTTGGAAGTTGGGTTGGAAGTTGGGATGGAAGTTGGGATGGAAGTTGGGATGGAAGTTGGGATGGAAGTTGGGTTTGAAGTTGGGATGGAAGTTGGAATGGAAGTTGGGCCGGAAGTTGGGTTTAAAGTTGGGTTGGAACTTGGGTTGGAAGTTGGAATGGAAGTTGGGTTGGAAGTTGGGGTGAGAGCTGGATTGGAAGGTGTGTTGGAAGCTGGGTTGGAAGTTGGGCTGGAAGTTGGGTTGGAAGATGAATTGGAAGTTGGGTTAGAAGTTGAGTTGGAAGTTGGGTTGGAAGTTGGGGTGAGAGCTGGATTGGAAGGTGTGTTGGAAGCTGGGTTGGAAGTTGGGCTGGAAGTTGGGTTGGAAGATGAATTGGAAGTTGGGTTAGAAGTTGAGTTGGAAGTTGGGTTGGAAGTTGGGTTGGAATTTGGGTTGGATGTTGGGTTGGAAGTTGGATTGGAAATTGGGATGGAGTTTGGGTTGGAAGCTGGGTTGGAAGTTGGGTTAGACGTTGGGTTGGAAGTTGGGATGGAAGTTGGGATGAAAGCTGGGTTGGAAGTTGGGTTGGAAGTTGGTCTGGAAGTTGGGTCGGAAGTTTGGTTAGAAGTTGGATTGGAGGTTGGGCTGGACGTAAGGTTCGAAGTTGAGTTGGAAGTTTGGTTCAAAAATGGGTTGGAAGTTGGGTTGGAAGTTGGGTTGGGCGTTGGTTGGAAGTTGGGTTGGAAGCTGGGTTGCAAGTTGGGTTGGAAGTTGAGTTGGATGTTGGGTTGGAATTTGGGTTGGAAGTTGGGTTGGAAGGTGGATGGGATGCTGGGTTCGAAGTTTGATTGGAAGTTGGGTTTGAAATTGGGTTGGAAGATGGGCTGGAAGTTGGGTTGGAAGTTGGATTGGGAGTTGGGATGGAAGTTGGGTTGGAAGGTGGATGGGATGCTGGGTTCGAAGTTTGATTGGAAGTTGGGTTTGAAATTGGGTTGGAAGATGGGCTGGAAGTTGGGTTGGAAGTTGGATTGGGAGTTGGGATGGACGTTGGGATGGAGGTTGGGATGGAAGTTAGGTTGAAAGCTGGGTTGGAATTTTGGTTGGGAGTTGGATTGGAAGTTGGATTAGAAAATGGTTTGGACGTTGTGTTGGAAGCTGGGTTGGATATGGGTTGGAAGTTGGGATGGAAGTTAGGTTGAAAGCTGGGTTGGAATTTTGGTTGGGAGTTGGATTGGAAGTTGGATTAGAAAATGGTTTGGACGTTGTGTTGGAAGCTGGGTTGGATATGGGTTGGAAGTTGGGTCAAAAGTTGGGTTGGAAGTTGGGATGGACGTTGGGCTGGAAGTTGGGATGGAAGTTAGGTTGGAAGTCGAGTTGGAGGTTGGGTTGGAAGTTGGGTTGGAAGTTGGGCTGGAAGCTGGGTTGGAACTCGGGTTGGAACTTGAGTTGGAAGTTGGGTTGGAAGCTGGGTTGGAAGTTGAGTTGGAAGCTGGGTTTGAGGTTGGGCTGGAAGTTCGGTTGGAAGTTGAGTTGGAAGTTGGATTGGAAGTTGGGTTGAAAGTTGGGATGGAATCTGGGTTGGAAATGGGGTTGGAAGTTGGGTTGGATTTTGGGTATGAAAGTGGGTTTGAAGTTGGGTGGGAAGTTGGAATGGAAGTTGGGTTGGAAGTTGGGTTGGAATTTGGGTTGAAAGTTGGGTTGGTTGCTAGGTAAAACGTTGGGTTGGAAGTTGGGTTGGAAGTTTGGTTGGATGTTGGGTTGGAAGTTGGGTTTGAAATTGGGCTGGAAGTTGGGTTCGAAGTTGGTTTAGAACCTGGGTTGGAAGTTGGGTTGGAAGCTGGGTTAGAAGTTGGGTTAGAAGTTGGGTTGCAAGTTGGGTTGGAAGCTGGGTCTTAAGTTGGGTTGGAAGTTAGGTTGAAGGCTGGGTAGGAAGTTGGGTTGGAAATTGGGCTGGAAGTTGGGTTCGAAGTTGGGTTAGAACCTGGGTTGGAAGTTGGGTTAGAAGGTGGGTTGGAAGTTGGGTGGGAAGTTGGGTTTTGAATCAGGCTGGAAGTTGGGTTGGAAGTCCGGTTGGAAGTTGGGTTGGACGTTCGATTGGAAGTTGGGTTGGAATGTGGGTTGAAAGTTGGGTTGGTTGCTAGGTAAAACGTTGGGTTGGAAGTTAGGTTGAAGGCTGGGTAGGAAGTTGGGTTGGAAATTGGGCTGGAAGTTGGGTTCGAAGTTGGGTTAGAACCTGGGTTGGAAGTTGGGTTAGAAGGTGGGTTGGAAGTTGGGTGGGAAGTTGGGTTTTGAATCAGGCTGGAAGTTGGGTTGGAAGTCCGGTTGGAAGTTGGGTTGGACGTTCGATTGGAAGTTGGGTTGGAATGTGGGTTGAAAGTTGGGTTGGTTGCTAGGTAAAACGTTGGGTTGGAAGTTAGGTTGAAGGCTGGGTAGGAAGTTGGGTTGGAAATTGGGCTGGAAGTTGGGTTCGAAGTTGGGTTAGAACCTGGGTTGGAAGTTGGGTTAGAAGGTGGGTTGGAAGTTGGGTGGGAAGTTGGGTTTTGAATCAGGCTGGAAGTTGGGTTGGAAGTCCGGTTGGAAGTTGGGTTGGACGTTCGATTGGAAGTTGGGTTGGAATGTGGGTTGAAAGTTGGGTTGGTTGCTAGGTAAAACGTTGGGTTGGAAGTTAGGTTGAAGGCTGGGTAGGAAGTTGGGTTGGAAATTGGGCTGGAAGTTGGGTTCGAAGTTGGGTTAGAACCTGGGTTGGAAGTTGGGTTAGAAGGTGGGTTGGAAGTTGGGTGGGAAGTTGGGTTTTGAATCAGGCTGGAAGTTGGGTTGGAAGTCCGGTTGGAAGTTGGGTTGGACGTTCGATTGGAAGTTGGGTTGGAATGTGGGTTGAAAGTTGGGTTGGTTGCTAGGTAAAACGTTGGGTTGGAAGTTAGGTTGAAGGCTGGGTAGGAAGTTGGGTTGGAAATTGGGCTGGAAGTTGGGTTCGAAGTTGGGTTAGAACCTGGGTTGGAAGTTGGGTTAGAAGGTGGGTTGGAAGTTGGGTGGGAAGTTGGGTTTTGAATCAGGCTGGAAGTTGGGTTGGAAGTCCGGTTGGAAGTTGGGTTGGACGTTCGATTGGAAGTTGGGTTGGAATGTGGGTTGAAAGTTGGGTTGGTTGCTAGGTAAAACGTTGGGTTGGAAGTTAGGTTGAAGGCTGGGTAGGAAGTTGGGTTGGAAATTGGGCTGGAAGTTGGGTTCGAAGTTGGGTTAGAACCTGGGTTGGAAGTTGGGTTAGAAGGTGGGTTGGAAGTTGGGTGGGAAGTTGGGTTTTGAATCAGGCTGGAAGTTGGGTTGGAAGTCCGGTTGGAAGTTGGGTTGGACGTTCGATTGGAAGTTGGGTTGGAATGTGGGTTGAAAGTTGGGTTGGTTGCTAGGTAAAACGTTGGGTTGGAAGTTAGGTTGAAGGCTGGGTAGGAAGTTGGGTTGGAAATTGGGCTGGAAGTTGGGTTTGAAGTTGGGATGGAAGCTGGGATGGAAGTTGGGCTGGATATTGGGTTGGAAGTTGAGTTGGAAGATGGGTTCGAAGTTGGGTTGGAAGCTGGGTTAGAAGTTGGGTTAGAAGTTGGGTTGCAAGTTGGGTTGGAAGCTGGGTCTTAAGTTGGGTTGGAAGTTAGGTTGAAGGCTGGGTAGGAAGTTGGGTTGAACCTTGGTTTGGAAGTTGAGTTTTAAGATGCGTTCAAAGTTGGGTTGGAAGTTGGGTTGGAATTTGGGTTGGACGTTGGGCTGGAAGTTGGGTTGGAAGTTGGGTTGGAAGTTGTGTTGGAAGTTGGGCTGGAAGCTGGGCTGGAAGTCGGATTGGCTGTTTGGATGGAAGTTGGGATGGAAGTTGGCATGGAAGTTGGGTTGGAAGTTGGGTTGGAAGCTGGGTTGGAAATTGGGTTGGAATTGGGAATGGAAGCTGGGATGAAAGTCGGGTTGGAAGTTAGGTTGGACATTGGGGTAATAGTTGGGTTGGAAGTTGGAATGGAAGTTGGGTTGGAAGTTGGATTGGAAGGTGGGTTG
>SZWC01035372.1:1057-17106 GCA_023375785.1 Penium margaritaceum | reverse complement strand
CTCCCATGTACTTATCTAATGACCGAGTAGACACTGATGCTAGTCGATGGCGGCCCTTTTGTTTGTTCTGTAGTTTCAACGAATCGTGAGTGGTCAAATTGTGAACCTCAGACGAATTGGGGAGCTTGAGATATCGACGACGAAGATGCGAGATGTAACTTTATGAATCTCAATATCACTCGAAGCGTTGAGACATCGACCGGGTATTTGCAAGGAAACTTCCACGCTAGACACATAGATTGTGTGGCCAATTGCAAGAGAGCATTGGACGCCACATACGCGATAAGCTTAACTTGCACAAAATTAGATCACAAGAGAGATAAGAAAAATAGAGGAAGGGGAGGGAGAGTGTACGTCCGGCATCGAGCAATGGCTCGAGCTGACATGCACCGCCACCCGGGGGTTGAGCCTGCCTACCTAGAATTAACCAAGGGTGACTTCTCACCACTGCACAGCCAACGGCTGACACGGTGGCCCCCAAAGGATCAACACCCGGGAAAATCATGCAACTCCCCCAAACCATGAGAGGTAAGTCACAATGATGCAGGGACAGGCAGTCAGAATGTGCTAACCCAAATGATGGCCATTCATGTGCCTAAGGACACTCCTCAGTAGACCGATAGCTGCTTCATGTAGCTAGAGCTAGCAGTCCGAGCGTGCTTAGTGACGTCTCCCTAGGGAAGGCCATGATCATTTATTCTGTGCATGCGTATGTGACATGAAGGGTAAGAGAAGTGGGCATAGAAATGTGATTGGCGAACGAAACTTCAACGCTCCCCCATGTCGCGCAGGCAAACAACACACACATTGGAGCATGGCATGTGCACGAATGTGAGAAAAAGGAACACAAAGAGACAAGCATAGAACAGCACCTCAACCTGAGCCATGGGGACAGATGAGACCAACGGCATAAATAACACTCTTTAAAATGTTTCGGCTGAGAGCCTTGGTGAGAAAGTCATTTCTTTGAGAGTGTGTGTCCACCCAAGCAATGTGGACAATGCCAGCGGCAATGCGGACAATGCCAGCGGCAATGCTATTGCGAACAAAGTGATGCTCTACATTTATATGCTTGGTACAAGAGTGATGTATGCCGGTTTTTTCTGCAATGGCCTTTGTGCTTTCATTGTCACAGTGCAGGGTAATGCAGCGAATAGGGATACGCAGCTACTACAATAGCCGACAAAGCGAAACAGCTTCACACATACTTTTGCCAAGGGCTACATACTCAGCCTTAGTAGTGCTGCGGGCAAGGCATCCTTGTTTTCCCCTTTCCCACAAAACAGTTGTTCCACCCACCACGAAAATGTATTCCATTCTACTTCGTGTACCAGATTCATGCACCCAGCCACTATTAGTGAAACCTCCGACAAGTAGAGAGGGTGTTGGTTTGTGGCATGTTGTGACCTCTGGCCTCGCTGCACACTCCACCTTCACTGTCGCAGGTGACTGAGCGTGAAGGCCACCTTCAGGCGACGACTTCATCGTGTGAAGGACCAGCAGTTGCAAGTACCAAGAGATGTAAGAACATGGCTTTCGGTCGTGTCATGTACTGTGCCAGCCGGGTTCATTTCCTGGCTTACTTTTGTGTGGTTCACACTTGCATGGCATGATTTGTGCTCAAAGGGGACAATGGGGTGTGTGTGGTGTTCGAGCCCCAAGGAGGGGATAAGCCGAGAGCGAGATCGAGCTCGTCGCTCGCTCGCTCTCGGCTTATCTCCCGTCACCCAAGACCTCGCACGTCTGTGACTCGTTTTCTCCTGACTCTCTCACTTGTGTTTTTCTAGCGACACTGTGCGTGGTGCAAAACCTCTCTTGGTTCCTCGCCCCACATCCTTCCATTCCCTCGTCACACCGTGTCTTACTACCTACTGGTATCAGAGCAGTGTGAGGAGGGATACATCGCGCTCGTCATCGCGCGTGCGGTCCTGTCCGCGTGTGACACCTCGCCGTCGCCGCCGTCGCTTCCGCCACCTCTGCCACCCTGTAACAGTCGCAGGGGTTCTTAGTGAGGAGGATCTCACTCCCACAAGCCTTCGACCTCCTCTCTTGGAGGCCGATTTCGCCTACCCACGGGAAAACCGCAGGTTAGGGCGTTCTTCTCACACCCGCGGACCTCTTCTCCCGCACTTCTCTCGCGTTACTCACCAGCTGCAATCTTCGCAGCCAGTCCTCCCACCTCACTCCTGTGCTTTCATCACAGGGGTCCCTTAGCTCCATCGCCTGCGTGACTGCACCAACGGCAGTCACACGGCGGCAGCCGCGACCCTTACAACTGCAGCCGCTTGTGCGTCTGGGCGCCAGCAGCGACTTCGTAGTTGTAGCAGCCGAGTTCCCTCAACAGCCACAGTGCCAAGTACTCTCACAATAGTACACGCGGTAGTAGCGGCATCGTCCGTAGCAGTAGCAGAAGCATCGGCAATTGCAGCAGCAGCGCGGACAATAACAGTGGCAACATTAGCTGCAGTAATAGACGCAAACGCAACAGCAACAGCATTGTCAGCAGCAGCAGCATTGCCAGCAGCAGCAGCAGCAGCACGCACAGTAGCCCTTTTGCAACAGCGCTGGCAGCCGCATAGACGCAGCAGCATTGCCAGTAGCAGCAGCAGCAACATGCACAACAGCCCTTTCGCAACAGCGCTGGCAGCCGCACCAGCCGCAGGTTAGGGCGTTCTTCTCACACCCGCTTTGTTTGCCGCTGCCGCGAGTGCAGCAGGTACATTTGCAGCTCCATTCGTTGGCTCGCTCGAGACATCAGCACCTCAGTTCCCCTAGTCGCGTGGTTCCTCTCCAACCTCCCCGCCTACAGGACATCCGTCAACCCACTCCCCGTGTTGTTGAGGTTGGCCTTGTACCTCCTTGTTGGCCCCTTCGTCCTGACTGGACCTCTCTGTGGAGCTGACATCGGCCCTGCTGCCGGAACTCTTGGAGCTGCTAATCTGGTGACTATCCTCTCGATCTGCACCACTATCTACGGCATTACTTCCTTCAAGGAGGGTGCCCCCTCTTCTGCTCCCTCTCTGACACTTACTGGCCGAGTGAAGGAAGCTGACAAGCTTCCGACCGTCCGTAGCAGTAGGGCTACTTGACACTGCAGCAGACGTCGTCTTCACTACCCCTGCAAAAGTAGTAGCGTATTCTGCACTACTCTCGACTGTGGTAGCCAACAGTCTTGCGGCATCCCGCAGCGAACTACAGCCGCACCTCCACCAGCCGCCACATTGTCAGCCGACGTCACGCTGGCGCACCACGGGGACTTCGCCTCAGTCCCAGCCGACGCCGCACGCGAGGAGCTGCAGACACCACACCGTGAACGCCGCAGACATCGCACCGGCGTCGGATTCCCTGCATCCGATTCCTCAACATCACCTCGGCCGACTCCGGTAAGCTCTCCACCCCTTCCCGCTCATCACGCATTTGGGGGGGTAGTCGACCTTGTTGTTGTGGAAACTGCCGCAGCCAACTTTCACGCCGCGCTTCGCCGCGACGTCGTGTACTTGGCCAACGCCCTCATCCGCGCGTCAGCTGCCGTCATCGACGCCGCTGCAGCAGCAGCAGCAACATTTGCCGCTGCAGCTCGGGCGGCACGTGCCCCTGCGGCCACGTCGGCCGGCCGTGCAACGGAAGCCTACACCGAGGCCGCAGTTGTGAGTGGCCCCGTTGCCGCAGCTGCTACTGACTTTGGCATCCAAGTCTCAGCTACTGCGTCCGCCTTTGCCTCTTCTCTCGCCTCTGTTGCATCTGCCTCAGCAACCGCCGCCACAGCTATTCGCGTCTCAACGTCAGCAGCAGCCACATCAGCCGCATCCTCGCTCAGCGTCCATCTGCCTCGTGACATCAGCTGTTTCCGTCTGTGCTGCCATTGCCACTC
Source organism: Penium margaritaceum (assembly GCA_023375785.1). Classification (NCBI taxonomy): domain Eukaryota; kingdom Viridiplantae; phylum Streptophyta; class Zygnematophyceae; order Desmidiales; family Peniaceae; genus Penium; species Penium margaritaceum. The sequence continues at coordinate 13,235 of SZWC01035372.1, read as the reverse complement.
TAGGGGCAGCAGCTGTGACTGGTACCCTGCTGTTCTTGATCTCAGCTGTCGGAGGAGTGTCCAGCCTTGCAGCCGCTGTGGCTGCCACTGTTCCACCTCTCCTTGCCTTCCTTCACCCTCCACCCTCCTCTTGAGGGTATCCTGTGCATGCTTTGCATGTCCTCTCTGTCTCCTTCTGTTTCGTGCTGGCCTGGGGCTGTGGTTGTCCTGCAGCACTACCCTCCGCGTGCTTAAAGCACCGGTCAGTGTTCTCACGCCCACTGGGGCGGGGGAAACTCTGCCAATTTTTTTTGGTGGAGTCCCTTCTTCGTCACCATGCCTGGTGACGAAGATTCGGTCATAGCTGACCTGCAGCGTCAGCTTAACCGAGCTCGTGAGGCCCAGCGCGAAGCTGAGGACCGTCTCAAACTCGCTGAGGACAATCGTGCAGCATTTGCTAATGAGGTCGCTGCACTTGTGCTGAAGCATCTACCCGCCGCATCCGCTATCTCGCCTGCTGCCTCCACTGCTCGCACCGCTGCTGGTGGACCTTTTGCCCCCTCCTCTTCCTCTCAGTCCTCTCAGTCCGGAAGTCATGCTGCCGTTGCTTCTATTGTTGCCGCATCCCGCAAACATGACTTCTTCTCTCAGCCCCCAGTTCTCTCCCCAGGCCTCGCCTTCTCCTCGTGGGAAGTGCGCTTCAGCGCCTGGGCTCAGGGGGAACGCCTCTGGGAGTATTACTCTCCCCCTGACCCCTCCTCTTCTTTCACTCCTCTCCCTTTGGAAGCTGCTCGCGCCGTCCGCGCCCTCATTCCTGGTGCACCTGAGAACCTGGTTGACGATGCCGACACCTTCAACGCCGATCCCTCCGCTGGGCGCCCGGCAGATCCTGTTGGCGCATATGCCATGCTGCATCGCCGCACTACGTTCACTGGTCAGGCCGCACAAAGTGCCCTCACAGTCCAATTTAACACCCTTCTCATGCGGACCGATGAGTCCGCGGACGCCTACTGGGCACGGGTGCTCAAGCTCCTCCTTGAACTCGGGCTCACTGCTGCCCCTGGTCAGTGATCTGCCGTCCTCACCATGGTCAATGGGCTCATTCCTGAGCTCTCCGACCTTGTGCGCGACGTCCCTCCTGCTGAGTTGTAGCGCCTTGCCTCCCTGCCTATCCCGCCCCGGTCCCCTCCTCGCGTAGGGGCTCTTTGGGATTTCACCGCTGAGCGGCTTGCCGCTTGGTGGACCAACCTGCAGAACAAGAGTCTGCATCGCTCTGCTGTTACGGGGTTCACGGCCATCACCACCACATCTGCACCCTCGATGGCATCAACATCGTCTCCTCCTTCTACCTCATCTCCGACCACCACCGCCTCTGCTCTTGCCTCCCAGGGACGCGGTCGCGGTAAGGGCAAGGGCAAAACTAAGGGCAAGAACAAGCCCTCTCCCTCCTCTGCTCGTGCTCCTGGCATTGTCGTCTGCTGGAACTGTGGATCCGACGAGCACTCTGCCCGGGCCTGTCCCGCTCCACCAGATGACCTTCGCCTCGCTCAGGCCATGCGCGCTCATTGGGCTCGCACCTCGAGCACCCCTCCACCGTCCGGCTCCGGCTCCAGCACCTCCTCACCTGCGTCATCCATCCCTTCCGGTCGCGCCTATTCCACTGTCGCCGTTCCTTTAGCTCCACCACCGGCTCCGTACCCATGGGGCTGGCCACCACCCTGCGGTGCCCCGGTCTGCGTCGGGCCCCCTTCCACTGGCTGCACCGCTTCACCGTGGTTCCCGTCATCATCGGGGGGGTTGACCCCGTCACCTGCCCCTTTGGTCGCTGGTGATAGCGAGCGTCATCTGGAGCAGTCCCTTCTTCAGCTCCTTCGCCTCCGCGATCAGGGAGGTGAGAGTGGAGCATCTTTGGCCAGAGGTCATGTTTGTCACACTGATGCCGTCCTTCGTGGTGACTCCCCCGGTCACGTTCTTGGGTCTCCGTGCGCGTCCGTTCCCTGGGTTGAGCATTGGCAGTCCGTCGTCCTGCCTCGCTGTCTTGCTGCCTGCGACCCGTCCTCCCTTGCATCGTTTCCTGTTGGGACTGTGGCGACTTGTAGTGTCCTTCCCCCAGTGTGTGCGTCGGGTGGTTTCTGGATCCTCGACTCTGGGGCCACCCATCACATGACGTCTGTTCGCTCGTCGTTTGTCTCGTTGGGTCCGGCCGGTTCGGTCCGTTTCGTGCGTACTGGGTCTGGTCAGCTTCTTCCTGTTCAGGGCGTCGGTGTCGTTCGTTTTGTCGGCCCTGGTGGTGCACTGTTCCTGCCTGACGTGCTCTATGTTCCCTCCTTGGAACTCAGCCTGCTGTCGGTTCCGTTCCTCGACGATCAAGGGATGGACTTCTCTGCTAGTCGTGGCGTTGGCACTGTTCGTCTGCGTTCCACTGGTCGCCTTGTCTTGCGTGGTGTTAAAAGCGACAAATTGTATCGCGTGCCTCTCTTGCTCTCGTCGACACATGTCGTTGGCACTACACTTGCTCATGTCGCACCATCTCTCTCGCCCGACCAGGTGCACCTTCTGCATCGTCGCCTTGCTCACGTGCATACTGACGCTGTCACCAGCATGCTGCGCTTGCAGTCTTCTCTCGGGCTCTCACCATCATCTTTTCCGTCTCCTTGCCCTACATCATGCTTAGACTGAGCTCAAGGTAAGATGCACCGTGCTCCGTTTTCTTCTTCTGACTCCCGCTCTTCTCACCCTCTTGACCGTGTGCATGCTGACGTCATGGGCCCCTTGCCCCATGACCTCCTTGGTGACGTCGGTCGCTATGTGCTTTGCCTCACTGATGATTTTTCGCGTTACCGCTGGGTCTTCGCTCTTCGTCAAAAGAGTGACGTCCACTCTGTCCTTGTCACCTGGCTTGCCCAGGCTGAGCGAGCGTGCCAGCGTTCTCTGCGCGTCTTTCGTAGTGATCGCGGCGGTGAATTTCTTGGCCCCACTGCCCGTTTCCTCGAGTCCAAGGGGGTGTGTCTGGAGACGTCGGCTCCATACACACCCCAACAAAATGGTGTCTCCGAGCGCTGGAACCGCACCCTCGTCGATGGGGTTCGCACCCTCCTTGCTGAGTCCGGTCTCCCGCCTCTCTTTGCCTTCGAGGCTATGTGTTACATGACTTGGGTCTGAAATCGGGTTCCTCATGGCCCGCTTCCTCGCACCTTCACGCCTTTTGAACGTTGGTCCGACACACGTGCCGACCTTCGCCTGGCCCGCTTTTGGGGTAGCATTTCCGCAGTCTGGCTGCTTAATGACCTTCGCGACGGCAAGCTTGCCCCACATGCTCGTCTGTGTCCCTTCTTGGGTGTCTCATCCCAGTCCAAGGCGTGACGGTTCTGGGACCCTGTGCGTCTTCGTGTCGTTGAGTCTTGCGATGCGTTGTTTTTCGAGTCTGTCTTCCTTCGTGACCTCGACCGTCTGCCTCCTGCTGACTCCCTTCTCCCGCTCTCTCGGCTGAGGGGGGCATTTGGGCCTGCTTCCTCTGCCGGCCCTACGGCTGCATCGCAGGAACCTGCAACCTCAGTCCCTGGTCCATCGTCTGGCTCATCCAGTACATCACCCCCGGTTCTGGCGTCAGACTCATCCCCTGGTCCGTCGTCTGGCACGCCCAGCAAGTCATCCCTTTGTCCGTCGTCTGGCACGCCCAGGACATCATCCCCTGGTCCGTCGTCTGGCACGCCCAGCACATCATCCCCTGGGTCCTCAGTCTCTCCATGGTTTGTCTCCCCTGTCCGTTCCTCCTCCACCCCGGACCTTGCTGCATCCCCTGCTCTTGTCAGTGGCGGACAGATCGCTGGCCTTGCACAGTCTCGTCGTTTGTCCGTGGCGGCCGCCTTCGCGCTCTGCCTCACCGCTCTGCCCCTGCTACGTTTCGTACTCGCTCGGCACAGGACCCTGTTTCCCCCACTGGCCTTGATGCTCTCGGCTTGGCCACTGGTGTTGTCCACCCGAGCTCAGCCCTAGGCTATGCTCTTCTCGGTACCGAGCATGCAGCGGCCCTAGCCACTGTGTCCTCTGGTGTTGTTGCTGAGTGTCACGCCACGTCCGGCGCTGTTTCTCTTACCCCTGAACCGACCACCGCTCTCCAGGCTCACATGGCTTCTGATTCCCATCACTGGGAAGCCGCCATCCAAGCAGAGCTGAAGGCACTGGATGATCATGCTTTTTACGAGCTGGTGGACCTACCGCCAGGGCGCAAAGCCGTTGATGCTCGATGGGTCTTTTGGCGCAAGTACAAGCCCGATGGCACTCTTGACAAGTACAAGGCACGCCTCACTGCGAAGGGTTTCTCTCAAGTGCCGGGCGTTGACTTCGACGAGACCTTTGCGCCAGTTGGACGGTACACCACAGCGCATGCATTGCTGAGCCTTGTTGCTCAGCATGATTGGGAACTTGAACAAATGGATGTGAACAACGCTTTCCTGCACGGTCAGCTCGACGAAGAGATCTATATGGTCCAGCCCCCTGGATTCTCTGACGGCACGAACAGGGTCTGGCGACTACGGAAGGCTCTTTACGGCCTTAAGCAATCACCTCGCTGCTAGAACCAGGAGATCACGTCGACCCTTGAGAAGGGAGGATACAAGCGCAGCACGGTAGACCCGTCTCTCTTTGTCACCTCGAGCCCTGTCCCCTTTGTGGCTGTCCTCGTCTATGTTGGCGACCTACTGATCGCGTCCCCAGTCAGGAGGCGGTCAGCGCAGCCAAGTCACTGTTGCAGTCCACATACAAGATGAAAGACCTCGGGCCGGCTCGTGTCTTCCTTGGGATGGAGCTCGAGCGTGACCGATCGCGTCGCGTGCTTCATGTCCACCAGGCTGCATATGTACGCAGTCTGGGAGAGCGCTTCGCTCCCTTGCTTGAGACAGTGCCCACTGCGTCCACGCCCATGACCCCAGCAGGGCAGCGGCTCTTGAAGACACTGGATGTGTCCAAGCTGGGGGAGGCAGTAGACGTGACGGACTACTTGCGCATTATTGGTTCTCTCATGTACCTCGCGACCACGACCAGGGCAGATGTCGCCTTCGCCGTGAAATTCCTGGCCCAGTTCTCCCAATGTCCTCGAGCACGACACATGGAGGCCGCCTTACGTGTTGTCTGGTATGCATTGTCTACTGCCCGAACAGGCCTCTGTTATCGAGCACAGCCCTCAGTGGTAGTGGATGGTTACACCGACAACGACTGGGCCCACGATACTGATGCTCGTAGTCGCACTGGCTGCATTTTCCTCGTTGGGGGGGCAACCGTGTCGTGGAAAAGCGGGAAGCAAGGGTGTGTGGCACGCAGCTCCAGTGAAGCAGAGTACGTGGCCTTGGGTGCAGGTACGTGTGAGAGCATCTGGTTGTGTCGCCTGTTGCAGCAGCTGTGCGTTCCCATCCACTCCATCACCCTGCGCTGTGACAACCAGAGCACCAAAGCCATTGCTGAGAATGATGGCATGCATCACACGCGCACAAAGCATATCAATGTGGAGCATCATTTTGTGCGTGAGCGCATTGCAGCAGGTGATGTCCAGATTGTCTGGGTCGATACCCGACAGCAGCGCGCTGATTTCCTTACGAAGGCTCTCAGCAGCAACGTGTTCAAGGCTGCAGTGCATGCCGTTGGGCTTATGTGTGCACGTGATGTTCCTGGGTGAGAGTTTGTCCTAGTCCCCCTCTTTGTACAGTTCAGTGTATGTCACGTCTTGTGACCCTTGTCCCTGTGTGCGTATGCGTCGGCTGCGGGTCATGGGGGAGTGTTGGTTTGTGGCATGTTGTGACCTCTGGCCTCGCTGCACACTCCACCTTCACTGTCGCAGGTGACTGAGCGTGAAGACCACCTTCAGGCGACGACTTCATCGTGTGAAGGACCAGCAGTTGCAAGTACCAAGAGATGCAAGAACATGGCTTTNGGTCGTGTCATGTACTGTGCCAGCCGGGTTCATTTCCTGGCTTACTTTTGTGTGGTTGACACTTGCATGGCATGATTTGTGCTCAAAGGGGACAATGGGGTGTGTGTGGTGTTCGAGCCCCAAGGAGGGGATAAGCCGAGAGCGAGATCGAGCTCGCCGCTCGCTCGCTCTCGGCTTGTCTCCCATCACCCAAGACCTCGCACGTCTGTGACTCGTTTTCTCCTGACTCTCTCACTTGTGTTTTTCTAGCGACACTGTGCGTGGTGCAAAACCTCTCTTGGTTCCTCACCCCACATCCTTCCATTCCCTCGTCACACCGTGTCTTAGTACCTACAGAGGGTTGCGCACGAAAGAAGAACTCAGTGCGGGGTGTTGAGAATGCATATTGCACTAGCCGCAGCGCCGCCTCAAGATGGCACTCTCAGGGGAACTCTGAGAATTGGGAGAGAAATACTAAAACAGTGTTACAACATCAGCACGAGTGGTGGTAGCAAGATACATTAGGGAGCCAATGACTGTAAGATAGTATGTCATGGCCACCATCTCCCCCAACTTTGATGGTTCCAAGGACTTCAGCAGAGATTGACCGACTGGGTGTAGAAGCTGTGGAGACAGATGTAAGGAGTGGTCCAAACCGCCACTTAAGGCTACAGACTTTTGCGCATTGATGGACGTGCAAGGTATGACGTGAGCAGTCACGCTCGATCTCCATGCCCAGAAAGACACGAGGTGGACCAAGGTCATTGATCTTGTGTTCTGAATGCATAAGAGACTTTGCAGCTTTGCCACATGCGACGTCTAGAGAATCAATTAGGAGATCATCCACATAGACAAGGATAGCAACAAGTATTTCAATGGGGACACTGAGGAACAGAGCAGGATCTACAGTGCTTCTTGAAAAACCTTCCTTCTCTAGGGTTGTTGTAATCTCTTGGTTCGAGCAATGTGGGGATTACTTAAGGCCATAAAGGGCCTTACGCAAGCGCCACACTCGATTTGTGCCATCAGAGAAGCCGGGTGGTTGCAGCATGTAGATTTCCTCGTCAAGTTTTCCATGACGAGAGGTATTGTTGACGTCCATTTGTTCAAGTGCCCAATCATGCTGGGCCACTAGACTATGTAGTGCCCTAATAGTAGTGTAGTGACCCATTAGAGCAAATGTCTCATCAAAGTCAACCCGAAGTACTTGAGAGAAGCCCTTTGCCGAGAGGCGTGCCTTGTTCCATTCGACGGTATTGTCAGGATTCAGCTTGTGCCGATGCACCCATTTGGCAGCTACTGCTTTGCGGCCCAGTGGAACGTCCGGCGATTCATACACACCACGTTCAGACAGAGCATCAAGTTCACCTTTCATTGCCTTCCCCACAGAGGGGAGTCCGTCAATGTGCGGGGAGCCTGCACTATCAAGGGTTCAGGTGGAAGAGGAGAAAGACCAGTATTTGCAAATCACGAGACAACATACCCAGCCACATAAGAGGTAAGAGCCAACCGAAACTCCTGCTCAATGAGGGAGTAGCCAATGGCAATGCTGGGGTGCACCACGAATGCAGCAATGGGCAACGCGGTGATTACGAGGCCAAGAATACAAAGGCCAGGGTAACCAGAGACAACTCGGCGAGAGTGAGATGGAAGTGCCCTGAGACAGGCACCGCGTGTGTAGGGTGAGACAAGTGGCACAGAGGAGACAAGTGGATCAGAGGCAGGGAGAGGCATATGAGTCATATAGGGCAGAGGAGGCAACGATTCAGCATGGGAGTCAGGGAGCAGAGGCAAAGAGGGAGGAGGTGAAGCAGATGGCTTAGAGAGAGCCGGGGGCTCAGCGGAGATAGAGGGCTTGGAAGAGGCAGAGGGCTCAGAGGAGGCAGAGGGCTCAGAGGAGATAGAGTGCTCAGAGGATGCAGAAGGCTCAGAGGAGACAGTGGACTCAGAGGATGCAGAGGTCTCAGAGGGTGCAAAGGGCTCAGAGAAGGCAAGGTGTGCCGACAGACGCACGAAGGGGAGAACAAAGGACTGAGAGGGAGGAGGGCCACCTCCACCCTGAGGAGGCGGAAAGAGGGACTACTCTCTGAAGCGAGGGACATCGCGCTCAAACAAGTGCTCAAAAAAGGGCATCACTAGAGTCAAGAACACGAAAGTGAGTGGGGTCCCAAAAGCGCTGTGCCTTGGAGAACGACAAGACACCAAGGAAGACACATAGACGGCCACGGGAGGAGTAATTACCGTCCGATTGTTTGGCTGGGAGCCACATGAAGGCAGGGAATCCCAACACATGAGCTAGACGAGGATCAACACAACGGCCTGACCATGAGGGACGCGATTCTAGATCCACGTCATGTACGACATAGCCTCAAAGGTGAAGAATGGAGACTACCCAGATGCGGAGGGAAGTTAGTGCACCCCGTCGGCAAGGGTGCGATTCCAACGCTCGGACATGCCATTTTGGTGAGGAGTGTAGGGAGCAGGGGACTCAATGCGAACCCCAGGCGAATCAAGGAAGTGAGAGTTGGGGCCAAAGAACTCACCGTCCCGGTAGCTGCAAAAGCAAGTGAAAAAATCGGGCGAGTTCAGCCTCAGGGAGCCAGGTTTCAAGGACATCAGTGGTGTTGCTCTTGTGGCGAAGAGCAAAGATCCATCGATAGCAAGAGAAGTCATTAGTCAAGCAAAACACGTAGCAACCGAGGCCACCAAGAAAATCATGAGGTAGCAAACCCATTACATGAGCATGAAGGAGGTCAAGGGGATGAAAGGTGGTAGAATCAGCCGCCGTGAAGGAAGAACGATCCATTTTCCACTTGCGAAGTCAAGACAGGTAGAGGAGCACGGAGGCGCAAAAGTGGTAGTGTCAAGACAAACACCAGGGCGATGGCGGAGAAGACACTTGATGGCCGCAGTGTGGATGTGGCAGAGTCAACGGTGCAAATGCGCAAGGTGAGACGTGAACAAGAGCAGAGGCAACGGACGATGGACGCAACGTGAGAGGAACACGAAGCAAAAGATCACAATGCATGTCACGGAGGACAACACGGTCAGACGAACGAGGTGCAACAATGGGAATGCCGCGGCTCGACGAGAAGTCCATGCCTTGGTCGTCGAGGGTGGTCACGAAGAGAGGACTCACCTCAAGGTCAGGCACGTACAGCACGTCAAGGAGGTACACACTCCCACCAGGTCCAACAAAGCGAACAGCGCAAGGAGAAGGTGGCCAGAGCCGGTGCACAAAAGAAAACAGAACCGACCGAGCCAAGGGAAGCGAAGGACAAACAAGAGGGTGTCATGTGGTGAGTGGCCCCTGCATCAATGATCCTAAGGCGAGGGGATGCGCTAGTGGATGGAAGAATAAGGCAAACATCAACAGTCTCCGGGAGGGAGTCGGGAGGTGTGCGATCGAAACGAGTGGGGAATGTGTGAGACTGTCAATCTTCAATCCACGAACAATCCTCAGGAAAGGCCCCCTGTACACTGCCAGAGGAAGCACCACAAAGGGTGGCATCGGACTCACAGACAAACACATGAGATCGGCCACTCACACTCTCACCTCTCTGAGAGCAAAGATGGAGCAGTTCCACAAGGCGACGTTGAAACGTGCGCTCCTCATAGCGATGGTCAGAGGAACAGTTGGAGGAGCGGTGAGAGAAGTGGCTGTCGTTGCGGGGCCATGTGGGCACGGATTAGTGAGACGAAGGAGGTCCATTATAGGGCGATCCAGAGGGAGGCGGTATCCAACCCAGCGGACTGGGGTGTGGCACCGATGGTCAGAGGGGAACAAGAGTGGTGGTGAGTGCGGTGGCTGAGGACGAGGAAGAAGAGAAGGAAGCAATCGTCACCGTTGCTGCAGCCAATGAGGAGGTAATGCCCGTACGGGCCCAATGGACGCGCATGGACGAGGCCAGGCAAGCATCATCATGAGGGGACGTGCATTTCGGAGGAGAATGACCAATGGCGCCACAGTTCCATCATGTGACCTCTATAGGAAAGGCAGTCCCGGAGGAGGCTTTGCTGCTACGGCCACCCCCACGGCCCTTGACACCACAGCCACCCCTTCGGCCAGACCCACCACCTCCACCACGGGAAGTAGCATGAGTAGTGTGAGCAGCTGCCGTAGAAAGTGAGTAGGGGATGGAGACGAGGAGGAAGAGGTGGTCACTCTGGCTAGAGCTGCAGAATGCATGCGCTTGTTCTGCAAGTTGCTCCACCAATCGGTGAGCCGAGTTGTGGTAAACTCAAAGGGTGGCCCGATCCCTAGAGGAGAATTGGCGGGGACTGGGGCAGCAGCAAGAAGCTCAAGCTCAATCTCAGAGACATGTAGGTAGATATCTGAGAGCTTGGGGAAGAGACCAGCAACAATGGACAAGCAAGTAGAGAGGAGGCCTGGTGCTGCCTTGCCCACGTGGTTGGGCGACCCTTCATGCATGTTTGGATTGCACTGCATTTGGTTGCATGTTCCTAGTGATAGACAACCGGGCACTCCGTAACCTACTGTAGCAGTGTTGACGTCCATGTTCCCTTATCGAGGGGGATCCTCTGTACTTTCTCAACTTATACCTTGTTGACAACTCTTGTAGCCCTGGGAGAGTGTTGGTGTGCGGGCTTTGAGCTCTGTGAGTGCTACGTAGTGTTGTGTTGTGCGAGCTTTTTGGTTTTCTCCAATGATGCTCCACCAGCCACATTTCTTGTTCTGTGTTGCGTATGGTGCATTCTAGCCACCTAGTTCACACATGCATGATTGGTAGACTTTTCTTGGTGGTAGAGACCCAACACTTGATGGTCTGTGCCAGTGTCCCAGGAGACCCTATGATGATCAAGCACATGTTGGTGCTGATTCATTGTGTACTTCCTTTGTGGTCCAGACTAGAGTACATGGTGGTTTGTACCAGATCCTCGAGAGACCAAGCAATGACTGGTTCAGCCTTTGTTGACTTTTGTCAGACGTATCCAGCTTGCATGTGGCTGGGATCCGGACGTCTAGTTGTAGTAAGTGTAGAATGACGTGTGGGAGAATGCATGTGACTTTGTGTGGAGCATACCAAGATAGGCAACACACCATAGAAGTGTGTCTCACACACGGGAGTCCGAGGAACGAGTCACGAGTAACAGTCGACAGAGGTGATCGATGTAGCAAGACCCAGCAGTGAGCGGGCGAGCAGTGAGCTCACCCTTGCTCGCTACCCACGCCACACGTGGAGTCGACCCCCCTGACGTGTTTTTCTGCGTTAAGCCTATCAGCAAGTTGTCCACTGGCCACCTGCTAGTGATCCTGGCTAAACTCTCAGACAAGAGCAACGTGACATCCCACGTGTGTGACAATCACACAAAAATACTGCAGGCCATCGAATAATCAACAGCTATAATGTGTCTCTAGATCTCCTTTAACGTGGCTTTGTCTTGTAGTCGGTGGAGCCAGCGGTAGTGCCTCTACAAAGTCAATCACCTGCATCAGTGTGATGAGAGTGCACCGAGGCCAGAGGTCAAAACGTGTCTGTGGGACACAAACCAACACTGGTGACATGTTTTGGCGTCTCGAGAGGCCTAAACTTGCCTAGCTTGGCTTGCCGGCAGTGGTAGTATATGAGCATAGAGTCTCGATGTGTTCTTGAGTACATTGCATGTTTTACTGTCGGTTGAGATCCGGACACACGGTGGACTATTCCTCTGCCTCCAAAGACCTTTCTTGTGTGGTTTCACGTTCTGTGACCTCGGCATTGCCCGTTCGTGCCTTTTGGTGCGATTGGGATCACAGGGCCTTGCACGCTAGCCGCCATAAGCTCTCAGTTTGGCTCATTGTACCTTCTCCTTGTCATGAATGCCTTTCAGACTTGGCCAGATTTTGCCTTCACTATCTGCTCCTCACACCTAGAGGTCACGACAGTCTTGGATGGACCTCTGTGCACTAATTGATTCTATCTTGGAGGGGGAGGGGGGACCTAAGTGAGGACGACACATCTCTAAGCGTGGATATCTCGTGGTCCTCGATAGAGTCCAAGCGTGTATGACCCCTGATTTGCTCCCTCAAGTTTGACTGAGCAAACCCTGTCGCCCAAGTGTAAGTCATGGGGAGATGACACAGTTATGTCGTTCCAAAACTTTATAGATGTGAACACCATGAGGGCATCTCAAGAATGGACCAAAAACTCGTTCATGGTTGTTCAAATTGTCCACACAAAAAACGCATTCGCAAAAACATGTCCGAACAGCTACGGTAGTATGGTAGTCACTTGGATGATGGTTGGTGTGTGTGTGTGTGTGTGGGTGTGTGGGTGTGTGGGTGTGTGGGTG
>SZWC01035371.1:6469-17108 GCA_023375785.1 Penium margaritaceum | reverse complement strand
CAGCCTAGCAATCAGGCTGACCACTCACACACGACCTAGAGAGCTAGAGAATGCTCTCATGGCACACTCCTAGTGGTCACATAACCCACAAACCCATGGAGAATTGCCATGTGTCCATGGCTAGCATTCAAGGATCTCACCTCACCTAAAAGGTAAGGAGAGGTACCTTTATCCTAGTCAGCACACTCTGACAAGGCAATCCTAAGACTAAGGACCTTTTTGGATATTTCTCCCATCAGGTCTTGACCCTGGACCTCTTGCCTTTTTTCTTTTCTCAGGCTAAGGCATGGGGCCATCACCCATGCCCACCCAGACATCGACGGTCCATGACCCCCGAAACTTCGAAAATTCATATCTCCGAATCGGATCGTTGGATCGGCCTCAAACTTGGACCGTAGACATTTTGCCACCTGATCTTTTTAATGGTGAAGTCGGATTGGCGATCGGAGCAGGCATCTGGTACTTTCCTGGAACTTGCTCCTGTGGACCTGAAACTGAGCCAGATGGCTCCTTTCCCAACATTTACCGTAGTCAGAGTGGGCTTTGTCCACATGCCTTCATGCAAAACTGCTGCTTCTTACGGGTTACTGGCTTGGTATAGAAATTAACAACCTGCTTGCTGGTTGGAGTAAACTTCAGCTTAATAACACCTTCTTGCACCATGTGCCTCATGTTGTAATTTATGTTGTCAATGTGCTTAGTACGTGCATGGTGCTCAGGATTCTTGGCGACTGCAATTGCGCTCTGGTTGTTGACGCGTATAGGAACTAGAACTGCTCCACTCCCACTCATCTCTACCATGAGGCGCTGAAGTCAAACTGCTTCCTTGGCTCCAAAGCTATAAGAGACGTACTCAGCTTCCGTGCTTGAGGTGGCCACGACCACCTGTCGCTTGTTGCACTAGCTGATGGTCCCACCCTTCATGAGGTATACATGTCCAGAGATGGACTTGCGGTCCTCAGGGTTTGAAGCCAAAAATACGTCTGTATAGCCGATGATGTTCTTATTACCGTTGTAATTGATGCCAATGTTGATGGTTCCAGTAAGGTAGCAGAAGGTCCGCTTCACTGCCTTCGGGTGCTCAACTCTGTGATTAGCCATTTGCTGGCTCAAAGTGCTAACTGCCTGGTACTTCTGCCGCTGAGCTGTATTTGCTTCTCCACTAATGCTCACGAGGTAATGCCGCGACTTCAGCGGCGGGCCGATGAGTTTGGCCTCTGCCATTTCGAACCGTTGCAAAACATCCTTGATGTAGTGACTTTGCTGCAGTGAGAGAGAGCGTGATTTGCGGTTACGCGTGATCTGGATACCAAGGAAGTATGATGCCTCCCCGAGATCGAACATCAGGAAGCGCTCCTGCATGGCCTCTTTGAACTCGTGTAATGCAGACATGTTGTTGGAAAGGAGGAGCATGTCATCCACATAGACGATGATGATGAACACCTCATGACCATGCTACCAGCGATACATGCTGTAGTCACACTCACTGCGCTCAAACCCCATGCACTACAACGTCGCATCCAACTTCTGGTTCTTAGCACGCGACGCTTGCTTGGGGCCGTACAGCGACTTCTGCAGCTTGTAAAGTAGGTGCTCCTGGCCATCCATGACAAACCCGTCCGGCTGCTCCATGTAAGTCTCCTCCTGACAAACGCCGTCAAGACGTCCATGTGGTGGACCTCAAAGTCCTCTGTTGCTGCATAGGAAAGAAGCATACACACAGAGGACTTTTTAACAGGAGCAAAGGTTTCTGTGTAGCCGATGCCATCATGCTCCGAGTAGCCCTTGCCGACCAGCCTCGCCTTGTACTTTTCCTGGTTGCCATGTACTCCATGCTTCATTTTGAACACCAACTTGCACTTGATCACCTTATGTCCAGGTGGATGCTCTCTCTGCTCCCACGTACCGTTATCGAGCTGCGACTGTATCTCTTTTTGCACAGCTTGTGCCCAATCTGCTACATCTGGTACCGCCATGGCCTCACTACATCCACCCAAAAATGGTAGATGAGCCGAGTCGCGTGCAGCATGGAGCCCGCTAAGTCAACGATGGTGCTGTTGGCGCTTTTTGCTATCGTAGTAGAATGTGCCAACCATATCATCGTTAAGTCGGTGCGCTCCATGCTGCACGCGGCTCGGCTGACTTACGACTTTTGGGTCAAAGCAGGGAGCACTACAGTGTATTTTAAGAACGGCAGTCCAACCAAGGCCTAGGAGCAGATGACGCTGTACGAGGCCTGGTTCGGTAAGAAGCCGAGCATGGATCATCTTTGCGCGTTTGGCAGCTTGGCGAACATGCACCTTCCAAAGGAGACGCAGTAAAAGTGGGACGCAAAGAGCGCACAGATAATGATGATTGGCTACGACGTGGCAAGTAAGGCGTATCGCCTTTATGAGAGGGATACAGGCCACGTCATCATCTCCAGGGATGTCGTCTTCAACAAGAGCAACGTAATCGGCACCAAAATTGTCTGTGAAGAGACATGAGAAGCAGCAGCTGACGAGGCAATGGGAGCAGATATCCTTCCTGACCTAGTCTCTCATAATCCTTCCTCCACTGTGACAGTGGGAGAACCAGTCCATTCTCCCATGTCTGATGTATCAGATGTAATGGCCTCATCGCCAGAACCACAAGAAGAAGATGCACCACCATCACTAGAAGCAGTTGTGCCAGTTGCACCGCGCCAGCCACCTGCTAACGCTCCAGCACCAGGGAGCAGGTACCCTATCAGGGTCCGCTATAAGCCTGGTGAGCGCAAGCATTTCTTAATGCTCTAGAAACCAAACCAGATGACCGTCGTAGTTACAACAGACTTTGATGAGCCGACATCCCACAAGGAGGCCATGGCAGCACCAGATGCAGCACATTGAGCACAAGCTGTCTAGGAGGAGATACAATCGCAGCTCGACAACGGTACATGGGAGCTGACTGAATCTCCACCTGGACGTAAGGTGATCAAGTGGAAGTGGGTGTTCAAGAAGAAGCGGGGAGCAGACGGTAACCTGAAAAAGTACAAGGCAAGGCTGGTCGCCAAGTGCTAATCGCAGCAAGAAGGCATCGACTACATGGAAACCTTTGGTCCTGTTGGAAAGTTTGCCTCTATGCGTACGATCCTTTCCTATGCGAAAGCAGAGGACTTTGAGGTCCATCACATGGACGTCAAGACAACGATCCTGAACGGTGACCTAGAGGAGGAGATTTCTATGGAGTAGCCGGAGGGGTTCGTCATGGATGGCCACGGGCTCCTGGTTGCAAGCTGCAGAAGTCGCTGTACAGCCTCAAGCAAGCGTCGTGTGCTTGGAACGAGAAGTTCGATACGGCATTGCAGTGCATGGGATTTGAGCGTAGCGAGTGTGACTACAGCGTCTATTGCTGGCAGCATGAGCATGAGGTCCTTATCATCATCGTGTATATGGATGACATGCTCTTCCTTTCCAATAGCATGTTTGTACTGCAGGAGTTCAAGGAAGCCATGAAGGAGCGCATCTAGATGTCTGATCTTGGAGAGGTATCATACTTTCTTGGTATCCAGATCACGCGTGACTGCAAATCACGCTCTCTCTCACCGAAGCAGAGCCGCTATATCAAGGATGTCTTACAGCGGTCCAGCATGGCAGAGGCAAAACCCATCCGCATGCCGCTACAGATGCAGTGATACCTCGTGAGCTTCAATGGAGAAGCGGATGCAGCTGAGCGGTCGAAGAACCAGAGCGTCGACGGCAGCCTCATGTACCTAATAGTTTTAACCAGGCTAGACCTCGCACAGGCTATTAGCACTGTGAGCCAGTACATGGCCAATCCCGGACCTAACCACTAGAAGGTACTGAAGCGCATATTCTGCCACCTTGCTGGAACCATCAATATCGCCATCACCTATAACGGCAACGACAACAACATCATCGGCTATACAGACGCAGATTGGACTTCAAACCCTGAGGACCGTAAGTCCATCTCTGGACATGTATTCTTTATGAATGATGGGGCCATCAGCTAGTGCAACAAGCGGCAGGTGGTTGTGGCCACCTCAAGCATGGAAGCTAAGTACGTTTCTATCAGCTTTGGAGCCAACGAAGGAGTTTGGTTTCAGTGTCTCATGGCGGAGATGAATGGGAAGGCAGCACTTCCTGTTCCAGTGCGCGTCAACTACCAGAGCGCAATCGAACTCGCCAAGAATCCTGAGTACCATGCACATACCAAGCACATTGACATCGCATATCACTTCATCGGGCACATGGTGTAGGAGGATACTATCAAGCTAGAGTTTATTCCAACCAGCATGCAGGTTCCTGATTTCTGCACCAAGTAATTGGCTCCTGAGAAGCATTAGTTCTGCATAAAGGCATGTGGATTCAGCCCACTCTCACGACGGCAAAGTGGGAGATTGTTGGATAAGGAGCCATCGAGCATAGTTTCAGGTCAATAGGAGCAAACTTAAGGAAACTACCTGATGCCCACTCTGATTATCAATATGAATTCTCCATTAGAAAGATCAGGTGGCAAAATATCTACGGTCCAAGTTTGAGGCTGATCCAATAGTCGGATTGGGAGGAATTAAATTTCAAAGTTTTCGAGGTCATTGACCACCGATATCCCCGTCACGATAGGCGATGGCTCCATGCCTTAGCGTGGGAGAAAATAAGGCAAGAGGTCCACGGTCAAGACCTGATGGGAGAAATATCCAAAAAGGTCCTAGATTCTTGATTTACCTTGTGAGAGTGTGTTGACTAGGAAAAAGGTACCTCTCCTTACCTTTTACGTGACGTGAGATCCTTGTGTACAAGTCATGAATACATGGGGATTCTCCATGAGATTCTGGGTTATGTGACCACTAGGAGTGTTCCATGAGAGCATTTTCTAACTCCCTAGGTTGTGTGTGAGTGGTTAGCCTGATTCCTAGGCTGATTTCCTCCCTTGTGCGAGATTATGGACTCTAGTGTGTTAGCTTTAGCCTCCATGGCTAAGTGGTGTGGCTTGTGAGAGGACTGCCTTGTCCAAGCTCTAGCTCTATATGTACTCCATCATTTTGAGTGATCTAATAACCATTTTTCAGTACAAGTGATACCCTTCCAGTCCGACATGCTTGCTGCTCCAAGGCTCCCTCTCTCTTCCTGTTCTAATACTTTGTGGTCCACCACATGGACGTCTAGACGACGTTCCTTAACATTGACATGGAGGACGCGATTGACATGGAGCAGCTGGAGGGGGTTCGTCATGGATGGCGAACAGCACCTGGTTTGCAAACAACTGGAGTCGCTGTACGGCCTCAAGCAAGCATCGCGTGGTTGGAACCAGAAGTTGGAAGTTTTGGAGTGCATGGGATTTGAGGGGAGCGAGTGTGACTACAGCGTTTATCGCTAGGAGCATGGGTATGAGGTCCTTATCATCATCGTGTATGTCGATGACATGCGCATCCTTTCCAACAGTATGTCTGCACTGCAAGAGTTTAAGGACGCCATGCAGGAGCGCTTCCAAATGTCTAGTCTCAAGGAGGCATCATATTCCTTGGCATTCAGATCACGTGTGACCACAAATCATGTTGGGAAAGGAGCCATCTGGCTCAGTTTCAGGTCCACAGGAGCAAGTTCGAGGAAAGTACAAGATGCCTGCTCTGATCGCCGATCCGACTTAACCATTGGAAAAATCAGGTGGCAAAATGTTTACGGTCCAAGTTTGAGGCCGATCCAACTGTCGGATTGGGAGATATGAATTTTCAAAGTTTTGGGGGTCATGGACTGTCGATGTCTGGGTGGGCATGGGTGATGGCTCGATGCCTTAGCCTAAGAAAAGAAAAAGGCAAGAGGTCCAGGGTCAAGACCTGATGGGAGAAATATCCAAAAAGGTCCTTGGTCTTAGGATTGCCTTGTCAGAGTGTGCTGACTAGGATAAAGGTACCTCTCCTTACTTTTTGGGTGAGGTGAGATCCTTGTGTGCTAGCCATGGACACATGGCAATTCTCCATGGGTTTGTGGGTTATGTGACCACTAGGAGTGTGCCATGAGAGCATTCTCTAGCTCTCTAGGTCGTGTGTGAGTGGTCAGCCTGATTGCTAGGCTGATTTCCTCCCTTGTGTGAGATTATGGACTCTAGTGTGTGAGCCTTAGCCTCCATGGCTAAGTGAAGTGGCTTGTGAGAGGGCTGACTTGCCCAAGCTCTAGCTCTATATGTACTCCACCATTTTGAGTGATTGAACAACCATTCTTCAGCACAAGTGATGCCCTTCCAATCACACATGCTCGCTGCTCTAAGGCTCCCTCTCTCCTCAAGTTCCAACATTTGGTATCAGAGCCAGGTTCTGCCACTTCCAGCCAGCACAGACCGTCTTTTTGAGAGTGACGGGTTGGGATGAATTCTTCACCAGATTTAAAGAGACAACTGGATAATCAAGTTCAAGAGACAAGCTGTCCAACGAGCCCAAGATCGCAAAGATCCAACGGTCGGATTGAGAGTTATGCTCAAAACGAGGTCGGCCAGGGCTACCCTCTTCTCTATGAGTAAGACTGTCGCCTTGTGATGACCATAACTCTCTCATATCTTTGTCAAATTTAAAAAGTGGCACATGCGAATTGTAGTATTTTTTCTAAGCTTTCTATTGGTGCAAAAATATTTGCATTCCATAAATTCTTTTGGGAGAAACGCCGTTTACAAACTGGCTGGTCTGAGTTGGAGTAGGAGCAGAAGCATACCCTGTTTTCAAGAGGGCATATCTTTCAAAATCCCCTCTTGATGACCCTGTTTTATGGGTCGATCTCAAAGGTTTTGAGCTGAATTTTCCAGTGGTGGGCTCAGTTTTTCACAATTCCCAGTGTGCTGGA
This sequence comes from Penium margaritaceum, assembly GCA_023375785.1. Taxonomy (NCBI): domain Eukaryota; kingdom Viridiplantae; phylum Streptophyta; class Zygnematophyceae; order Desmidiales; family Peniaceae; genus Penium; species Penium margaritaceum. The sequence continues at coordinate 10,296 of SZWC01035371.1, read as the reverse complement.
ACCTATAGTCCATTTTCTGTCAGACAGATTTCTGGTAGAAGCAGCAGCAGAAGCAGGGGTAGCGCCGCCATCCAAGGGCAGCGCTGAGCATCACCAAGGCTCAAAATGGCAGCAGCTAGCATTGTGAGAGCAGCCCAGCCTTTGGAGAGGCTGGAGGGACGCGCCAACTTCACGTTTTGGAAGATCCGTACTCACCTCCTTTTGGAGGAGAGGGGCTTGTGGGAGGTGGTGAGCGGCAACGAGTCGGCTCCAGTTCCACAGGCAAAAGGCATCACCGCAGCGCAGGTGGTGGCGAGGAAGACGCCGCAAAAGGGTGCAGCTGATGCAGGTTCTTCTGCAGCTGTACCAGCGACGTACGAGGAGTGGAAGAAGAAGGACAGGCAGGCCTACAGGTTGCTTGTTAATACTATCTCCAACCTGCATCTTCAGTACGTGAGTGACAAGGCTACTGCAAAGGAGGGGTGGGACACGTTGTGCAAGAAGTCTGAGAGCAAGGATCCTACATTCCTCATGCTTTTGGAGGAAAAGATGATGGCGCAGAAAATGCAGGGTGGTGAAGGGATGGAGGCGTATCTGGACAGGGCAAAGGAGCTGGCAAAGCAGCTGAGAGCAGCCGGCAATCCTGTGGAAGAGACGCGCTTCATCCTCCTTTTGCTTAGGGGACTTCCAACCAGCTACGACACGGTACGAGAGACGCTGGAGTGCAAGCCAACTCTCGACCTCGATTTCATCTGCACACACCTGATGCAGGTCGAATTGCGTCACAATGCAGCAAAGCGCAATGGCGGGAGCAGCAGTGAAGCAGCTTTCATGGCCATGGGCTCACGCAACCAGCAGCAGCAGTCCGGGCAGCAGAGAGGCAAGAAGAAGGGCAAGTGCCACTATTGCCAGAAAGAGGGGCACTACAAGAAAGAGTGCTTCAAGTTCAAGAGGGACCACAAAGAGCAGGAGCAGCAACAGCAGCAAAAGCAGCAATCTCCACAACAACTGCAGCAGCAGTCACAGCAACGCCAGCTCTAGTAGCAGCAACAGAACCAGACTAGCGTGCGCCATTTTGGCAACATGAACGTCGCCAAGGAGGTGCACGACCACCTCTTCATGGCAAAGTCTGACATGTCGCAGAAGGAAAAGGCGGATCTGGCGTGGTACAAGGACTCAGGGTGTACCAAGAGTCTGACGTACCACAAGGAGTGGTTCACATAGCTGCTCTCCATTCCTCCTCGACCAATTGCTTTGGATGATGATCGGGTGGTATATGCTGAGGGGATTGGGATTGTGGAGATGTGGTTGGAGACCCTGCTTGGCATTGAAGTGGGAGTTTTCCATGGCGTGCTGTATATGCCGGATGCTGCGTTCAACCTTCTCTCGGTGTCCTCTCTCACCAACACAGGACTGCGCATTGTCTTCGATGATGACTATGGCTACATCCTCAACAAGGAAACAGGAGAGGAGTTGGCCAAGTCGGTGAAGGAGGGCGACATGTACCGCCTGCTGGGGGCGACCAAGATCCCGCGTGAGCAGAGTCTTGCAGCAGTGGTGCAGGCAATAGATGGTGAGATCAGGCATGCGCGCTACGGCCACATCGACATGCGCGCCTTGCAGCAACTTCAAGCAAAGCAGATGGTGCGTGACCTGCCTAACATCTCTAACTTTGATCAGCAGTTATGCATCGGATGTTTGGAGGGGAAGCAACACCGCGAGGCGTTCTCTGGAGCAGGGGAGCGTGCAAAAGAGGTGTTGAAGCTGGTCCACACGGACTTGTGCGGACCGATGCAGACCCATGGCTTTGGAGGCTCTAGGTATTTTCTCACCTTCATTGATGATTTCAGCCGTTACACTGCTGTGTACTTCCTTTCCTCCAAGGACCAATGTTTTGACAGGTTAAAGGAGTTCAAGGCCATGGTGGAGAACCAATCTGTCAAGAAGATCAAGGCGTTGCGCAGCGACCGCGGTGGAGAGTACCTGAGCAAGGAATTCCAGGACTATCTCGCAGCAGCTGGCATCAAGGCACAGCGTACCGCGCCGTACTCGCCGCAGCAGAACGGTGTAGCAGAACGCGCCAATCGTACCATTGTGGAGTCGGCGCGCTCCATGCTGCACACGGCTCGGCTGACCTACGACTTCTAGGCTGAAGCCGTGAGCACTGCGGTCTTCATCAAGAACCGTAGTCCAACTAAGGCGCTGGAGCAGATGACGCCGTACGAGGCGTGGTTCGGCAAGAAGCCAAGCGTAGGTCATCTTCGAGCGTTTGGCAGCTTGGCGCACATGCACGTGCCAAAAGAGAAGCGGCAAAGGTAGGATGCGAAGAGTGCACAGATGCTGATGATTGGCTACGACGTGGCAAGCAAGGCGTATCGCCTCTACGAGAGGGATACAGGCCACGTCATCATCTCCAGGGATGTTATCTTCGACGAGAGTAACGTCATCGGCACCAACATCGTGTGTGAAGAGGCAGCAGAACCAGCAGCTGACGAGATAGTGGGAGCAGGAAATTTTCTTCACCCAGTTTCTCCCGATCCTTCCTCTACTGTGACAGTGGGAGAATCACTCTACTCTCCCACGTCTGATGTTGCAGAGACATCAGCCTCATTGGCAAAAGCAGAGGAGGGAGATGTAGCACCATCAGCAGTAGTAGTTGTGCCAGTAGCACCGCGTCAGCCGCCCGCTAACGCTCCAGCACCAGGTCGAAGGTACCCTCTTAGGGTGCGTTACAAGCCTGGTGAGCGCGGCCATTTCTGGATGCTGCAGAAACCAGAACAGATGAACGTCGCAGCTGCAGCAGATTCTGATGAGCCAACGTCATACAAGGAGGCCATGGCTGTACCGGATGCAGCAGATTGGGCGCAAGCCGTGCAGTAGGACATACAGTCCCAACTGGACAACGGTACGTGGGAGCTGATTGAGCGTCCACCAGGACGTAAGGTGATCAAGTGCAAGTGGGTATTCAAGAAGAAGCAGGGAGCATGTGGTAACCTGGAAAAGTACAAGGCGAGGCTGGTCGCTAAGGGCTACTCGCAGGAGGAGGGCATCAACTACACAGAAACGTTTGCCCCTGTTGCAAAGTTTGCCTCTGTGCGCACGCTCCTCTCTTATGCAACAGCTGAGGACTTCGAGGTTCACCACATGGATGTCAAGACGGCATTCTTGAATGGTGACTTGGAGGAGGAGATCTACATGGAGCAGCCGGAGGGGTTCGTCATGGATGGCCAGGAGCACCTCGTCTGCAAGCTGCAGAAGTCGCTGTACGGCCTGAAGCAAGCGTCGCGTGCTTGGAACTAAAAGTTGGATGTAGCGTTGCAGTGCATGGGGTTTGAGCGCAGCGAGTGTGACTACAGCATGTATCGCTGGCAGCATGAGCATAAGATCCTCATCATCATTGTCTATGTGGATGACATGCTCCTCCTTTCCAACAGCATGTCTGCACTGCAGGAGTTCAAGGAAGCCATGCAGGAGCGCTTCCAGATGTCTGATCTCGGGGAGGCATCATACTTCCTCGGTACCCAGATCACGCGTGACCACAAGTCACACTCTCTCTCGCTTCAGCAGAGCCGCTACATCAAGGATGTTTTGTAGCGGTTCGGCATGGCAGTTGCAAAATACATCGGCATGCCGCTGGAGACGCGGCAGTACCTCGTGAGCTTCAATAGAGAAGCAAATGCAGCTGAGCGGCAGAAGTACCAGACCGCCGTCGGCAGTCTCTTGTCCCTGATGGTGGCAACCAGGCCGGACCTCGCACAGGCTGTGAGCGCTGTGAGCCAGCACATGGCTAATCGCGGACCGGAGCACCAGAAGGCAGTGAAGCGGATCTTTCGCTACCTTGCTGGAAC
>SZWC01035369.1:2068-9568 GCA_023375785.1 Penium margaritaceum | reverse complement strand
CTCTCTCTCTCTCTCTCTCTCTCTCTCTGTCTATTTTCTTTCTCTCTCTCTCTCTCACCCTTGCACAATCAACTCTGTTCTTTTGCTGCCTGTTTTATCTTACCGCACTCTTGTCTACTTCAAGCTCTATCAATCCAGATGTAAAAAAATGAGTGGTGTTCTCCTGGATTACTCCTTGCACTGTCTCATTGACTTTGTTCCTTCATCAGTTGTTCCACGTCTGCCGCTTTGCCCTGCTTCTGCCTGCTTCTGCATTCGCAGTCGGTAGTCTCTCCATTATTCTGACATGATATCAGAGCCTAAGATGACATCTCCTGGTTCCTCCTGACCAGGTCATTTCTTCATTACTTCCATTGGTGTGTTCTGCCAACCTGCCAAAGCCTGACACAACCGCCACTTTGCACCAATCAGTTTCATCATCAGGTGATGTTAGCAGTATCACTTTGATTGCTCCTCACATAGTGATGGTTATCATTGCTGCTAAGATGTCTTGTGTCCAGTTACACGCCCATGGCAATATTCAGCACCTCTCCATCATCAACAGCTCACAACAGCTCTTGAGTCGCTCTCTGCTGCCACCTTTATTGAAGCTTCCTGCCGCTTGGCCATCACCTCTATGCTTCTACATCTCCTTCTCTCCATCAACCTCATCAGCTTCCTAGGCATCCTTTGTCAATGCCCACCTCTGCATGACGCAATCAACTTTGAGAGCCGCCCTCTTGCATCCCCTCCTTTAGTCTGTAGCAGGAGCAGAACATTGTTTGAATTCAGGACATCGGACACCACCAGTATTCTTCCTCTTGTCTCAAGCCCGTTGATATGGTGAGCCCTTTGACATGAGTGCCATAGATTGTACTCCCTGGTTTGACCACTGAGGAGTGGTACAACACCTGATCTGAGTTTAGATTTGGATTCCTTGGATTCTTCCATGCACGATCAAGCTATGAATTGCTCGATTTGAGTGATTATTCAGAAAGTTAGCCTAGCCCAAAGTTCAGGTGTTGGGAGGGTGGAATCTGGTACCTGCCATGGGTGGCGGCAGTGATCCGAGTTTGAACAAGCTTCAACTTCACCAGGGGCATAAAAGAAGTAACTAGGAAGATCTTATTGACCAAGATGAAACTCTCCTTGAATTCTAGGCAAGCAAAGCTACTCCGACGAGTCATCGTTGAAGCGCCTCCCATTGCTTAGCGAGCAAGGCAAGGTGGGTGGCTCCACCAAGGATTACTTTGATGGCCGTAATAGGGGCTCTACTATTCTGATTTGGACAGGGTTCAATGCATTGGAAAGCTTAGATCATAGGCTGAACAAATCAGATATAATCTCACTGTGCTGAGTTAAAAAATGTGTTTTGATTCAGTTATAATGAATGCGACGTGTTCTGCCCACTCACATGCATGATCTTCCTCCTCCAAACTCTTCACCATTGGTTTCTATTGGCTACCCCAAACATTGGTAGCGTGTACTAGTGAGAGCTAGGCATCCCTGAGGATGCCTCTAAACCTACTAGTTCCAACAAAGGGTTATAGAGCCATGTGCTTAGAAGGACCCTAGCTCTAAAGATTTCACGTTGCCGCCGCACGCCATGGCAACAACCGAGCAAGAGAGCATCAACGCAGTCTCAAAGTTTCACGGGAACGGCTTCCCTTTGTGGAGGTGGCGGTTTGAGGTCTACCTTAATGACAAAGGCTTGCTTGAGCTAGTCAACGGTAAAGAAGCTGCCCCTCTAGATATTGCAACGTTGGACGAAGTGGACAAGTACAAGAAGCGCAACAAGAAGGCACTTGCTTTGTTGGTATCTGCGCTAGTTCCGGTGCCCTGTGGACTGATTTAAGGATGAACAATTTCCACTAAGGCTTGGAAGAAGCTCTACATCATTTGTTATTCTACCAACCTTGCTTAATAGCTCTTCATCTTCAAGAGGATCGTCACCCTCCGAGCCAACGAAGGCGTCGACATCATGGAGATCCAATAAAAGATTGAGTCCCGTACTGCCAAGTGTGTAGCCATTGGATGGAAGGTTGACCCTCAGTTACAAGCCACGATCCTCCTTGTGGCATTGCCAGACAAATGGAGTTCCATGATCACCATCGTAGGCGGCTTGCCCGCCGATGAGCTTAAGTACCCAAAGGTGGCTGAGTACGTCCGCAATGAATAGATGCGGCGCGGTAAGCGAGATAGCGGGACAATGTCAAGTTTTGCCTATGACGTCTGCCCTCAAGGTGGAGGAGGAGGCAAGAAGGGGAGGGGTGCCAAGTAGGCCACCAAGAAAGCTGACAAGAAGGGGGAGTGCTACGTGTATGGTGAAAAAGGCCACTATGCATGCAACTGGCCCAAGAGGAAATCTGACCAGTCGGGGAAGGCCGGAAAGAACGACTACCTCGCAATGATCGCAAAGGAGTCTGCTGACTTGACAGATCTTGATGTCACTGTGATGGACTCCGGATCGGGATGCCACACACAATGCAACCGGGCGGCATTCGTCACCTATAGCACCTCGGAGCAACGCATGACAGTAGCCAACGACAAAACAAAGTTGGCTGTTGGTAAAGGCAACGTCCGCATTGAGTCATTGGTGAACGGGAAAGTCATTCTGTGCACCATCTACGACGTGCTCCACATGCCCAACTCCGGGGCAAACCTGCTGTCAGTGAGCCAGCTTACCAACAAGGGGCTTGAGGTACTCTTGAACAAGAAAGAGACCATCATCCAGAAGGAAGGGGATGGCAAGGTGATTGCACATGGCCAGAGGGAGGAGGACCTATACCTTTCTGTGTACCAAGGTTCTTGCCAATGCGACAAGAACTGATGCCGTCCACCTTGTGACGGAGGATGAAGGTGGTTCACACTGACGTCTGTGGGCCATTGAGGAGCTCCATTAGAGGCAATCACTACTTTGTGACCTACATCCATGATCACAGTTGCAAGCTCTACCTCTACATCATCAAGAGGAAGAGTGATGTCCTTTTGTGCATGCAGGAGTTTGTTGCAGCAGTGGAGTGGCAGCAGGGTTAAAGGTGAAGGCCTTTTATAGCAACAATGACGGCGAGTACAAGGGCTGCTTGGCATGGATGAAGAGCAAGGCGAGCACGTGGCAGAGAACTATGCCACATTTCCCACAGCAAACTTGTGTCGCTGAGAGAGAAAACCACACCATCCTCAACATGGTCCGGTCCATGTTGAGTGATGCTGAGCTCGCGCACCGAACCCCGGGGTGAGGCGGCACGGATAGCGGCATACATCATGAACCTGACGCCGAGGAAGTCACTAAAAGACGCGGAGTCCAAGGTGTGGAAGACGCAACAAGAGGTTTGGAGTAGGAGGAAGCCAAGTGTGGCTCACCTCTGCAAATTTGGCTAAATTGCACATGCTATTGTGCAGGCACGGGAGGAGCGGGGAAATCTGGACCCACGGGCTTGCTGGTGCATCTTTGTTGGGTACAAGAGCGAGACCAAAATGTACCGGCTCATTGACCAGTGGAGGTAGCAGATTGTGAAGAGTCACGCCATCACAATTGAAGAGGAAAGCCATCAGACAGACAAGGACACGGGTCCCACCAAGCAACAAGTAGCACCAACATCAGCAATGGCAGTTGGAGGAGGTGGGGTGTGAGGCAATCCTCCAACAGTGAAAGCCTGCAAACCTTGTGGCAGTTCAGAGGATCTAAATGCCCACTACCCATGATGTTGCAGAGATCAAACTTCCCCAACACAACATCTCGGTGCGGAACAATGACGCCAACACGACATGGAGTGGAACCGCCAGTGGAACAACCAACCGCGACCAAATTAACGACAAGAAGCCCCAGTCCCATAGATGGCTTCCGCAACAACAGCACCACACCCACTAGGCCCTCTCATGCCAACCCCAGCACCCGACTCCACATGATGTGTCAATGCATCTGGTGCACATAATGTACGATTTGGCATAGTCATGGAGGATAATGAGACAACGGAGTAGGTGCAACACAAAAGCGATGCCGCATGAGCAACCGGGCTGGTGGGGTGGATATTGCGTGAGGCAATGGACATTCAGCAGGGACTCCCCCAACATGAAGAGCAGCACGATGCCATCCTCCAAGAAGTGATTGACGCATAATCACTGCAACCGCGCACTGACCTTAAGACGACAAACGCATTATCCGTGCAAGAACCAACAGAGCAACCGGTTTCACCTGAGACCATGATCATGACGGAAAAAAAATCCCAAAGTCAGCATCTCCATCATCCGCAACACTTCCTCCCGTCGCCCATGTGTCACCTAACCCAGTGGAGGCCCTCCTACAATGACAGGTGGCCACTATATACTTCTTTGAGTATCTTCAACTTCATCCTGAGATAGCAATATAGCTTGATGCTTGCTTCCACGGGGGTGATCAACACCTTGCTCCAGTCGGTATTCAACTTCCCTGCAAACAGCTGGCGCCTGCAAGTACCTGGAACACTCACAACATTGAGATGGACCCCACAACCTGCATCTCCCTCAGTTATAATGACTGTGGATGGGCTGTCCAAGCATTGGAACCACCGTGGCAGGATGACACCTATTACGAGGCGATGTGCTGCAACATCTGGATCCTAGGCAAGAATTCCCTTCCATCATCCAGACCACCATCCCTCTCTGTGTCCTTGCAGCAGTTGGATGCACAGACTGTGTTCCTCCCACTTATAGCATCTTCAGTAATGTGTCGGGTGGATTTGATGGAGGAGAAGGTGTATGTGTATATGTATATGTATATGTATATGTATATGTATATGTATATGTATATTTATATGTATATGTATATGTATATGTATATGTATATGTATATGTATATGTATATGTATATGTATGTGTATGTGTATGTGTATATGTATATGTTATGTATGAATGAAATTTATTCATATGAATTAAGGAAAAACACATTACATTTGCTCTGGTTTGAGACCTTTGTTTGTTGAAGACATGTCCCACAACCATAAACTTCATGAATTAAAAGTTACATTGTAATCAATGTAGAATACATTTATGAATACATGTTAAGTTCAAATCATCAGTATAGAACATTTATAAGTTACAATATATGCCAATGGATTGTCGTGCAAGTGGTTTGCTTCAAGAATATTGATCTCAATTACATAACGGAATGAAATGGGTGTGTAGAGGTAGTTTAATCTTATGATCTACTCCGATGGGTGTGCACGTTATCTTGAGGTTACCAGATTACTATGTAGAAGTTTTCCTGTTTTCTCTTGACCAATGCTGTCTGTGGTTGTTGTGCGACAGTCTCATGTGCGACCTCTTCTTATCGCCCTCCATCGCTGTTTTTTCAGTATCTTGGTGCCGAATTGTTGAATATCCTGTCTGCTTTTCTCTAGTTGTGTTGTATAGTACATTTTCTCACACAAAGATATGAATGGGGCTCGCTAATCCTTAGACGCTCACACTGATTTTCCATCCAAAACACCCAATTTAAGTAACCCCATCCATGTTGCCATCACTAAACTACCCCGTTGTCTTCTAGTCGCGGTTAGCGAACCCCATGTATGTCTTTGCACTTGGTTTTGGGGTGAGGCAAGTTCCTGGATTGGGTTGGGAGCTGCATCCGAACCAAATCTTTGCTGCGTGGGAGTTCCTTTGGGTGTGTTTGGGTGTCTCCGCAGCAGATGTTAAAGTCGTAGTGAGCTGCGACGGGGGACGTCGCAGTCCGGTTTATGCTTTTGTCTGCTGACAGATGCTAGCACCACAACAGAGGATGTCGCCCGGCCGCGTTGACTTGCTGGCGCGTGGACTGTGGTGGAGCAGACCGTGGTCCTTGGAGTAACGGTCGTCAAAAAGGCGTCCTTTAGTGATCAATCCGCAGTGCACTGCGAGGTCGCAGTCCGTTGCGGAAACACACAAACACACCCTTGGTGATATGGAGTGGGGATACCCGTAGAAATCCTTATGTCGTACGTACCATACAGACCCATAGAGTGCCATTCGAGTGGAAAGTCGCCCGCCTTGGTTGTCTTGACGCCAAGTGCGGCTGTTTATGGAGAAAGGAGAGTCGCCTGACTTGGTCGCGACGCCAAGACCCTCTAGTATCTTTCCCTCTGTCACGTGTGCGCTAGTTCCGTTTCTTTCACTCCACATGCGATGCTGATAACGCAGTTTGTGTCAACGCCTCAAACCGGCTTGCGAGGTTGGCACTCGTTGGCCGAGGTGAGTCTCGAAAGTGACCTGGACGTCACCTTCCCGCTGCGAAGGCTCAATCCTCAGCCGTTCTCCCCGCGTCGCACTCTCCACACTGTTCCCACAATCGCTGCCGCCACAGCGTCAAGCCGGCACTGTCGCTTTCCAGGCCCGTTGCATCCTGTGCCTCGTTCAAGAGCAGAACGGCCGCTTATGTCAGAACAAGCTTTGGGGTGGCGTGTGCATGGTGCGGTTTCCTCCGTCGCAAGCGCCAAAAGAAGACGAAAACAAAAATCTTCATTCGGTGGTTGTCATCACCTGGCATCGGCGGTTCCGCTTGCTCCGTCTGCGGACGTCGTAGAAGCGCAAGAATACCGTCGGCACTGTTGCAGCAGGCAGCAGGAATGCCTGCTGCGCCAATACCTGCTCTGCCGGGTGAATTCAGTTCGAGCACGCCATGTTTCGCCCCAGGCAGACCTTGCATTGTCAAGGTGCAATCTGTGTACCAGCCTTAAGCTCGCTCGGGATGACGTTTGCAGTTTTCCTCGTAGGCATTGGCCCATCTCCCATTTCTCTTGAGAGCTCATTGGCCTCAGCTTGTCAAGAAGTTCTTTTGCTCAAGTCAATGGAGGAATACCAACCGCAAGTTTTGACTGGAATGACTTCCTCTGATGCGTCGTCCCCCCGCCCCCCCCCCTCTCTCTCTCTCTGTCTCTGTCTCTGACCCTGTCTCTGTCTCTGACCCTGTCTCTGTCTCTGACCCTGTCTCTGTCTCTGACCCTGTCTCTGTCTCTGACCCTGTCTCTGTCTCTGACCCTGTCTCTGTCTCTGACCCTGTCTCTGTCTCTGACCCTGTCTCTGTCTCTGACCCTGTCTCTGTCTCTGACCCTGTCTCTGTCTCTGACCCTGTCTCTGTCTCTGTACGGATCTCTGTGTCTGTCTCTGTATGGATCTGTCTCTGTCTCTATCTCTCTTTCTCACTCTGAATCCGTCTCTGTCTCTGTCTCTTTGTCTGTCTCTGTCTCTGTCTCTGTCTATGTCTCTGTCTCTGTCTCTGTCTCTGTCTCTGTCTCTGACTCTGTCTCTGTCTCTGTCTCTGTCTCTGTCTCTGCCTGCCAGCCTGCCTGCCGGCCTGCCTGCCTGCCGGCCTGCCTGCCTGCCTGCATGCCTGCCTGCCTGCCGGCCTGCCTGCCTGCCTGCATGCCTGCCTGCCTGCCCGCCTGCCTGCCTGCCTACCTGGCTGTCCGCCCGCCCACCCGCCCGCCCGCCCGCCTGACCGCCCACCAGCCCGCACGCCCGCTTTTTGACCGCCTGCCCGCCCTTCCGCCTGCATGCATGCCTGCCTGC
>SZWC01035362.1:7007-17117 GCA_023375785.1 Penium margaritaceum | reverse complement strand
TATATCTATATCTATATCTATATCTATATCTTTATCTATATCTATATCTATATCTATATCTATATCTATATCTATATCTATATCTATATCTATATCTATATCTATATCAGTATCTATATCTATATCTCTATCTGTATCTATATCTATATCTATATCTATATATTTTTCTATATCTATATCTATATATATATCTATATCTATATCTATATCTATATCTATATATATATCTATATCTATATCTATAGCTATATCTATATCTATATCTATATCTATATTTATATTCATATCTATATCTATATCTATATCTATATCTATATCTTTATCTATATCTATATCTATATCTATATCAATATATATATATCTATATCTATATCTATATCTATATCTATATCTATATCTATATCTCTATCTTTTTCCATATCAATATCTATATCTATATCTATATCTATATCTATATCTATATCTATATCTATATCTATATCTATTTCTATATCTATATCTATATCTATATATATCTATGTTTATATGTAGATAAAAACATGTGAAATTCCAGTTAAATCTGCGTTCACATATCTACTTGTGTATTTCCAACAGTTTCTTCTAGTGGTATAAATCAAGTAATGTCGAATTTTATTTTAGTCTCAAATTTCATTCCCCCTGGATGAAATACCTTAGACGTTATTGATGCTCTTTTCATACAATGTATATCACAATTAGGTTTCAAGAACAGGAAATACTTTCTTCTATTGTCAATCCTTACCATATCTTGCATTCTTTCCCGTCCTCTTGTTTCCCTCCTTTCTTGTTTATACACATTGTCTTGGCCTAAGGTTTGTTTTTTCAGTTGAGGAGAACGATGCCTTGTTTGTGAGGACGAACAGGAGCGGTGGTTAAATCGAGATCGGCCACCAGCGATACCAATTTTTTCAATGTAGCACGCCAAAATTCATGGCATTGTTTATGACTTCGCTAGAGATAGCTTCCCAGCCTAGGTGCTTGCTTCGGCAGCGATTTCAGGTCAACGACAGCGCACCTAAATGCAACTGCCTCAGATCACTTGAGCGCACGATGGATCGAGCGAAGACTGGACTTGATCCCGCTCATGCAAAGGAGAACATCAATGAAGTAAATGCCAAACATGTTCCAGAACGTTGAACGTCAATCCAACATTGCCCAAATGTGGGACTGGAATTTGCAACTACAAAATTCAAAAATGTGTTACCCTTGTACGCTTGAATTTGTAGAGGACGTTTTTTAATCCGCTTCTCGTTGTCGCACAGCCCGGTTTCAACAGCACATATGTCTAATAAGTGCATTGGCACAAGGCGGTCATGTCAATAGACTTTCAAGTCAGGGTAGCTCCGGCACACATATCTGGCCCGATATGTTTGGGAAAAGTGTCATTAAAGTCTCCAAATCAGTTTTTTTTTGTCACCATTTTTTTCTCCTAGTCTCCTCCAATTCTATCACCCCTACAAACACATCTTTTGTAATCTCTCGGATCCTACACATGTTGGCAATGCCGCTCAAGGTGATTCCTGTGAACTAAAATTTGACACTCACCTTATACAAGATCAACTATCATTCAACACAAAGACCCTTGTCGAAAACAACATCTGCCCCAAAAGAATAAGCAACAACAAAAACAACAAATATGTTTTATGGCAACTAGCACTCGTCCCTTACCACAAATTCCAGTCACTATCTTGGAACTATTATCTTCAACCAACTTATTTGTCCCATGGCACATTCACAGAGTACCACTATTGTAACAATGAGAATGAAGAGAATGAGGAAAAACACCATCACACATCAAACCACCAATGGCTGGCTTGCAAACTGGCTCCACTTTTACATGCGGTAATCTACCTTCAAACATACACCACCATTACAAAGAGGACAATCAGACTCTTCCTCATCTCAAAGGCAAATCTAAGGCACATAATTTAACTACATGTTTAAAATAGCAGGGAACAAAAACCATCCTTGGGAAATCAACATAAAGTGCAATACAACAAATCATCCACATGTTGTGAAAACATGCAAAAATGCACCTTGAACATCACTCAGCCATTCCACCATGTGACTCCACAAAGGATGAGCAACCACCCATGCCACACAAAAACAGACAGTTGACATAGATAAACTAGTACACATTATCAAAACTATGCTCACAGGAAAGCATATTTAACAAACATAACTATGGTGACATCTCAACTCACCACTTCAAATAGTGCAATAGCCATCACCACTACCCACATCCAGTACCCACTACTAGTAGCTCCCCTCATAATCAGTGGAACAGCACAATCACATCTTATCGATCACACACCAGCTCATCTAACAATGACCAATGCACCATCACGAACACGCCAACCCGAACCACAACAGTTATCACAGCAAACACTAATGAATCACAAGTTTGACGGTGGCGGCCCAAAAACCAATAACATTGTCTCCCTACTTGTAGTCCATGATGAAAGGCAAGCACACTTTACTTACATACCACTAACCCCAGAATACCCAACATCTTCTTGATACACGCTCTCAGCCCCTGGCGATGACACCACTCAATCATCACCTAGACAAGTCACTAAGAATCCAAGTCCTTGTACCAGCAAGCCAAAATGAAAAAACTCGGAGCATGATATAGAGGAAGCCACACCTTGAAGAACAACAAGCAATACCCCCTTCAGCTTTTCCTCACAAAGAAGCAAAACCAGACACCAACCTAACCCCAACAGCAAAAACAACAAAAGACAAAGACAACTGGTAGACATCAGCAAAACTACAAACAAAAGAAGGGGAACAAGGACCCCTATACCAATAAGGAAATAATAAATGGAGTCGTATCAACACACTTAGAGCATCAATTTCAGAAAAGAACGAGAACAACCGCTATGAATGCTACCCCTACGATCACCCTGAGAGAACAAAATCTAACCATCCTATGCCTAAACATCAACGACATCGCTAAATGTGAGAAAATACCCATCTTAAAGAACTTCCTGGAATCACAAAAACCAGCTTTATGTGTCCTCATACACAGCGAGCTTGACACCGTCCGCAAAATCGAGAAACTACGAAAACAATTACGCCCTCTCCAAGTCCACGCGCACAGGCAAAAAATGCATACTTCACAAGAAAGACATTCCTAGCTTCACACACACTAAATCAATGAATAGTGGAAACAACATATATGCCAGGAAAATTTCCACATCTATGACATGCGGCTAGTTATCACCTTGATCTACGCTCCCCCACAACTAAAGCAACGAAAAGGCTTCCTTAAGTCTCTAAACCCATTTCTAACTGAGTACCCCAACGACCTCCAAATTGGTGATTTCAACACAACGTGCTATCCGATATACACACTACCTTGAGAGCTACCAAAGGACTGAGCTCACCTAACAACGATAGGAATCATACATAATCTACGTGACAGTTTCTGAACATTGAAACCCCTTGATCTGATCTACACCTTTCACTCATCAGCCCATAATACTTCTTCCAGGATAGACAATATGTACCATCACGACAAAATCAACAACTGATGCCTTTGATGTCGGAGTACATGGCAACCTAACTAACCACATAGCAGCAGCAAGAATCAAACTAAGCATAAAATGGAGTGATGCGCCTGGTCGTGGCATTTGGAAAATGAAAACCTCCCTTCTAGATGTCGTACTGAGAGGCATATTCCTTCAAAATAGTTTTTTTTTTTGCCCATACGTTCCATAATTAATTCCTCCCTGTTTGAACCTATCACATGTGAAATTACTTCAAATTTTGTTCCATTTCGCTCATAGTACTCTGTTACTTTGACCTTTTTCCCCAGGTTCAATTCATCAAATAGTTGCTGCATGGTCAAGAAAAAATGGTACTCTTATTTAATAAAAATGAAACAGTGTGGAATGGACATCCACAATCAAGCCGATGTCATGACGTCCTCTCTCACATCGTGTTGACTCATAACAAATGCGAGAGTTCTGACAGCTCGTTGCAGTTGACGACTTTGTGGTCATCAACCGCGTGCTCGCAGCTTGAATTTTAAAGTTCAAAGTGATGGGTTGTGAGAATACGCACACCCATACATAAACGATGGATGAGTATGGGTTTTCCCAGTTATTCCCGAAAGGGGTTTGGGCGAGCACCTAAAAAAGTGCACAAATATGGGAGAATGTCACAAGCACCACAATTCAAAGTAAAATGGTGAGGGAATATGCCTCTCAGTACAATAGACCACATGGAAAAAAAAAATAAGATCTGCAACTGACCAAAACTGGGAAAATTACGTTGATAAGGTACAAAAAGACTTCAAAAACTATGCAGCAAAAGAACAATAGAGGAAACTCAAAACAATAAAAGACCTTAATACCAAAATTGAGAAATTCACACAAGACTTATGTGCTTGCCCTTAGAACTCAAAATTGGTCGGTGACCTCCTTAAATTCAAGAGCTCACTCAACACGTATGTCCTGTCTAACCATTAGTACAACAAACCATTGCACAACAAACTTACATTGATAGCATTGGTCATGCTTCATTGGTACTTTCTAGCCACATCAAAGCTAAGAAACATGCTGTCACAATTGCAGCACTCAAAACAAATGATGGAATGGTCACAACAGACCCGAAACTCAAAGAAGAAGTAATTACAACCTATTACCTTGGTCTTTACAAAACTCCACAAATCAAAGGAGATAAACTTGCAATACCAACGCCCGCACAAGTACTAGGGTCTCTTATGCAAATGCTGAGAGCATCGGTATCTGAGAGGAAATCGCATACTAAATTGAAAACCTACCCAAAAGAAAAGCACCGGGACCAAACGGGCTTCCTACAGAATTCTACCAAACTGAACCAAAAAACATCACTAAGCTACCATTGGAAACCTTCCACGACATCCTTCAACACCCCCTAAGATATCCACATTTCACATGCTAAGTGACATGTCTTCGTTTAAAAAAAGGGGACCCAACTGACATAAGGAACTACTGACCAATCTCACTCCTAAACACCATCTACAAAATCCTAGCAAAAGGAATGTCTAACAGGCCCAGGAAAGTATTGCCATATATCATAAGCATTAAGCAGACTTGATTTGTTCATGGTCGGAAAATCAAAGACACCCTCTCCTTCATCTTTGATATACAACATTGGTTCTCCCATACCAAGCAAGACTTAACTTTTTTTCTAGCTTTTTTTGAGAAGGCATACAACACTTTTCTACGCCCCCACCCTTACGAAACCATGGCTAGAATGGGTTTCCCCCCCAAGTTTATCAGTTAGATACAATCGATGTTACCAAACACTGAGACACGTTTACTCATCAATGGACATACCGTTCTGAGAGGCATATTCCCTCAAAATATTTATTTTTTTGCCCATGCGTTCCATAATTAATTTCTCTCAGTTTGAACGTATCACATGTAGAATTACTTCAAATTTTGTTCCATTTTGCTCATAGTACTCCTTTACTTTGACCTTTTGCCCCAGGTTCAATTCATCAAACGATTGCTGCATGGTCAAGAAAAAATGGTATTCTCGCTTAGAAAAATGAAATTGTGCGGAATGGACATCCACAATCAAGCCGAAGTCATGACGTCCTCTGTCGAGCCGTGTCGACTCATACTAAATGCGAGAGATCTGATGGCTCCTCGCGATTGATGACTTTGAGGTCATCAATCGCGCGCTCCCAGCTTGAAGTTCAAAGTTCAAAGTGATGGGTCGCGAGAATACGCACACCCAGACATGAACAATGGATGACTATGGGTTTTCCCATTTATTCCCAAAAGGGGATTTGGCGAAATCTAAAAAATTCCGAAGTGCACAAATATGGGAGAATGTAATGAGCACCGGAATTCAAAGTAAAAAGGTGAGGGAATATACCTCTCAGTACGGTAAATTGGAACATATCATAACGGAAACAGGTGTAAGACAAGGACGTCCCATAGCCCCACTCCTCTTCATAATCACAATGGAACACTTTAACCAATATTTCAAAACCTACATAGATAAACCAATCGTCTCCTTTCCTTAATGCCCAGCCTTTAGGGCATATGTAGACGACACAACATTCGTGGTCAAGGACCAATCTAATCTAAAAAAGGCAATCCAAATCCTTGAACTAAGCGCTACTCCAACATGCTTAAAAGCCAATGCCGGAAAAACATTACTCTTTCGAGCAGGCCGACACTCGACGACCCCACAAACACACATGTATGAAGGAACCACTCACCCACAGTGCGTACTAGGTTTTAATATAGACCATGATATGAGCAGCATGGTAATGTGGTCCAAAGTAGAAGAACTTTATGACTCAGCTGTCTAGTTGCGCAAATTCCACTTCATAAATGTAACTAAACTAACCATCACAAAACAGTACTTAGTCCCCAAATTCCTCTACCATTCAGAAATGTGCCCACCATCAATTGAAATGTTAAAAGACATCTAGCACACTATTCTCAATTTCCTTGCCATGTCCAAACAAGATGGAAACCTTCGCTTCATCAACAAACAACTAGCAATCCTTCCAACCCAGCATGGATGCCTCGGAATACCCTGGCCTCAATATATCATCCATGGACAGTGTGCAATGTGAGCATACAAATTTCTCACACCATCGCAAGACATGTGAAAAAAGGTGGCATGCCACACGAGTTGCTTCCTTAAAAAGAGCTAATACTTTCTTTCAGACACGGCCATCCTTAAGCACCAATCAATAGGGAACTCAAGATGGAAAGAGATTCTAAGATGCTTCTTGAAATCTAAACCAACCATCCTACTGCCCAGAAGATGAAAGCAAAAATCCTACAAGGGTAATTTGCATACAATTGCTTCATTTGTGAGACAAATGACAAGCATTTTGGACAAGATAAACAAGAACATTTCTCGCTAGACATGGAACTCCAAATGAAACATCTGTTCCTTGCAGTGGCAATGCAAATGGACAACACTTTTGTGCCAAAGCTTGATAACCTCCAAAACTTCCAGGGGTACCACCATCCTCAACAACGTTATGAAAAATCTACTGAATGACTGGCTAAATATCATAGAAGGCCCATGCACTGATGTCTCACTACTTTCCACACACTGGTGCATAACATCATATGCACATCAGCCACCTAGTTTTATCTACCGAATGAAAAAGGAAGAGGAATACTTTATCATTACAACCCTAACAGTGTTACCAGAGAGAGAACTAGCCCAAACACCCTTCCTTCATACACCTGTACACGATTTGAGTATATGAACCCTTGTTCATGTGGAAGGACTATTTTTTGGCTATACTAATGACACAATGATACCATCTTGGAGGATACAAACGTCAAAAGACCCAAAACTTTTATTGCTGTACAAATGCTTCCTCCCCCCCAAAGCAATATTCCTTATCAAGAAAAGTGGGTGCTGGAAAACATCAGCCCCCCAAACTCAAAATTACTTGAAGAAACGCTGCAATCAAACCTCATCCCTCCAAAGCCAAAAGACATTATAATCCGAATTGCAATTAGAATCATCCAAGTTCGGATCAGATTACACTTTCTCCCACAACCCTTTGAAGTCATCTATCCACTTTGCAATCTACACTATGAAACAATCACACATGCCTTCAACCAATGCCCAAAAGTCAAACACATCATACAAAAGTTGAACCTCTCTCTACACCTGATTTGTTGACTTGAAACGAGGATACCCTTTCTTTTCCAACACAATCACCAAAACTTCAAATGGTGGCAACTATTACAAAAAATCATCTTAAGAGAAATGTGGGCATTTAAGAGCGATGTATCTGTGACTTGACACAAAACCTACGCAACCCCAAAATAATGTTATGCCATGTTTTTATGGCAGCCTACACAATGCAGCTTAATGTTCATCTTTCATTGCCATCAAAACAACCCAGAAATGCCCAACTTTATCAAATTTTTGCTCAAGGTTTGAGCTCCACTAACCTTTGCAAAATCGATCGGAACCAAGACCCACCACTCTTCATCCTACACCCTCTATTCCGCTCCATCTGGTTTCACAACCCCCAATAAGACCATTTATGTGATAAATGTTAGAAAACAAACACAACACAAGGTTGTCTAAGGTAAGGTAGAGAATTGGCAGTTCAGGGGAGGAGTATGAGAGGGGAAGCTGACCGCAGGCAATTGACAAGAGGTTTTACAGAGGCATTTGTAACATGCTAAACAATATACGCAACCATCGGCCATCGTGAAGGGTTAGACTGAGTTGGCGAAAGGGGACTGAAATTTTAGTATTAAATTCTAGTCTTAAAAAATCATTGTTTGTTCCTCGGATGTATAGGAGGCAATGACATGTCAAGATTCACATTGATGAAAGCAGGCTAGTCAAGAAGAGCTGAATAAGATTAACTAATCAAAAAATTAGAAGAAGGTAAAATTGTCATATGAATGTAAAACCATCAGAGAAGAGTGGGTTTTTGTGAAAACATATCATGATGACAGTCCTATAAAGAAATAAAAAGGCACATCTTATAGTAAGGGGGTAACTTTAGGTTCTTATCAGAAACAATGCAGACACGTTTGCACCTATGGGAATGTACTCTATTGGTTGCGGTTTGTTTGCAACCGCAGAATTGTTTGATAGGGAGATAATGAGATGGACATGGAAATTCTTTTTCTCATGGAAATTTAGAAGAGGAAATTTACATGGTACACATGGAAGAAGAAGACAATCATAATGTAGGGTTTAACGCCTTAACCAAGAATTGTGTGGTCTCAAAACGTCTCTACATTGCTGAAACAAGGAGTAAGAAAGTAGGCTCATAAATGGAAGTTTTGGGAGGAGGAATATGTGCCACGCACGTTTTCTAGAGGAGAAGAAAGATAATTGGTAGCATTTCTAATGTTTGTTGAGGATCTCCTCATTTTCTATCAATCCGTGAAAGAGTTCTTTTGGAGAAGGGAGCTGATTAATAAGTGATACAAAATGAAGGACGTTTCTAGGAGGCCACGCAAAGGGGGGATTGAGATTGGTGAGCGGCACTACGTTAAGGTTTTGGCAACAAATTATGGTACTATTTTGGATGTTATGCGATCAGTGGCAGTTCCCATAACACTAAAGGGAATGAAGGAAATAAGTAATACAAGTTTTTTTCTTTCTCGACACATAGGTTGTCACTCACCTTTACAAGTCGATTATGGGTAGCATGAGTATGCTTCTTTCACCATTTTTCTGGAAA
This sequence comes from Penium margaritaceum, assembly GCA_023375785.1. Lineage (NCBI taxonomy): Eukaryota > Viridiplantae > Streptophyta > Zygnematophyceae > Desmidiales > Peniaceae > Penium > Penium margaritaceum. Next base: position 7,906 of record SZWC01035362.1, on the reverse strand, counting down.
TCAGGAATGTAGTCAGTTTTATCCCTGAATTCAGTAGCTCTTCATCATGTCTTCACATGAGGGTCTTGGTTCGTGTCCTATGGTGCACTATGGAAACATAAGCTGTTGTTCTTCGATATTACTACACACTAGATGGTATCTAGCTAATTGGATTCAGTAATAGGAACTTTGGAGCGCCTGTGCCAAGATCACCAAACAGGTTAGGGTATGTCGTCAACAATGGAGGAAGAGCGTTCTCATGGCAAAGTGGCGAGCAAGATTGCATCACTGGAATTCAACAAAAGCATAACATGTGACAGGACATGAAGCTACAAAAGATGCAACGTTGTCGCGCATCATCTAACATGGAGTGCATAATCATATTTGGAGCTACCGCTCATGTGTGACAATGAATGTGTGGTTAAGATCATTCAAAACTTGGAACATCATTGGCGCAAAAAACACATCCATGTCACACAACACTACGTGCGAGTTGCGCTACACATCTGGATTGTCTCCATCCGTGGTGTTTTAACTTTTCATCATTGTGGAGACTTCTTGGCCAAGGGTTTACATGCCTTTGATCTATTCTTCACATGCGTAACATACATTGTGCTCTTGTGCTAGTTTTCAAGCACAATGGAAAACATGTATGTTGTTTGCGTATTCCCCCATGAGGGCCTTGCTCATGGGGTTGACAAAGCGTGGCCTTTAAATCAAAAACTTACTTACGTGAATCTTACCCCATCTGCTATTACTCCTTTCCGATTCAAAGTTAGGCATGAAGAATTTCCTTGCATTACTAGCACTTGTGTAGTGGCGACACCTATGTGCGTGATTATGTGTGTGTGTGTGTGTGTGTGTGTGTGTGTGTGTGTGTGTGTGTGTGTGTGTGTGTGTGTGTGTGTGTGTGTGTGTGC
>SZWC01035361.1:0-17121 GCA_023375785.1 Penium margaritaceum | reverse complement strand
ATCTATATCTATATCTATATCTATATCTATATCTATATCTATATCTATATCTATATCTATATCTATATCTATATCTATATCTATATCTATATCTTTATCTATATCTATATCTATATCTATATCTATATCTATATCTATATCTATATCTATATCTATATCTATATCTATATCTATATCTATATCTATATCTATATCTATATCTATATCTATGTCTATATCTTTATCTATATCTATATCTACATCTATATCCATACCTAAGGATACACTCGGATACACTCCAAGCTACACTTGCAACATACACTCTACGTGTTTTGGGACGGGGGACGACATGGAACAGTGGAATTCTCAAGTTTGAACGCTTTGCATTTCCACAATACACCCCCACACGCACTCCCCAGATACACTCGAGGTGCTTTGGGGAGGAGGAAGGTCCAAGATTGGTTAATTGGTCTTGATATGGAATGTGTATGGTCAGTGGTTATCACAAATACACGTCATTATTCTGAGTATCTATCATTGACACCCTCCGATATATCACCCCAATACACTCTCGATATGGAGGGGGGGTATGGATAGCCCTCTCCCCCCCTCCAAGTCGACAGTGTATTGGGATGGTGTATGAGAGTGTGTATCTGAAAGGTATCGAATATCTCAACTTGTGTACAAAGAGAGCGTACCATAGTAGTGTTCACATGTGTTATACCGATAGATATGTTAGATACACTCCATGCTACACTAGCCTCATACACTTGACGTGATTGGGGGGGCGACATGGAACATTATAATACACAAGTTCAAACACTTCGTATTTCCAGTGTACGCCCCTAGATACACTCCCAGATACACTCGAGGTGTTTTGGGGGGCGGACGGTTTTCGTCAGGGTTGATCATAGTAATCAGTGACGCGAGCGGACCCATTCCAAAATTGATCATAGTCCAAACTATGGTGTTTCCAGTCAAGAAGTAACTTACAGTGTTGTGTTTGCGACATATGTGAGGCACGTCAGATGTACCCATCATATCATTTCTCGATTGATCTACAGTATCTTATGTATCTAAAGACATAAGATAAAAAACATTACACACATAAGAAACAATGCAAACTCACAAGTGTTTTGTCAATGTTAACAGTTTATTCATTGATTAAATAGTGTTCTACGTAGTGTTAACACACTTGTGAATTTCTAAGAACCTACCATATTGCATGTTTAATATACACACATTACATAGTATATTCAAATGCGATGATTAATGATAACTTGATGTACCAACGGGAAACATACCATATTTCCGTGCACAAAGTCAAGCCATGCATGGTGGTTAATGCAGGCTACATGGGTATCCACCACGTGCCTGTTCACGCTACACCTATGTGCCTAAAAGCACAAAAAGGTGAACATCTACGCACAAGATGACAAGAGGCAAGTGACAGTTCTTGCAGCCTCCTACAGAGCATGTAACATGGTGTCGTGCTTGGTCATTCAAACCAGCTAAATGACAGCATGTCACCCTCATGGTGACAACACGGACATCATGCTGCCTAATTGGAAATGGCACTTCACGCACATGCCGAACCATTGGTTGAGTTTCACGACTTGCTAGTAGTGGTTTGGCATGGTGCTAAAACCCTTTTTCATCCGCACATGCATTTAGGAAGGGTTGGACGCATGGACAACCAAGATGTTACTGATTTTTTATGCATGGCAGACACAAGCTAGTGACAGTTTCAAGTCATGGGTTCGTGAGCGCTATCAGAGGATATTGTTTCTTTACATCCTTGTAGGGTGTACAAGCAAGATTCAATCACGGATGTGGGCCTAAAAAAGCCCTTTAAGACCGCCATCAGCAAGGAATACTACTCATGGGTGTGTTAAAAAACTTCGAAGCCCATGCCGGTAACCTCGAGATGCGGCAAGTGGAGGATGTAGTCGTGGGATGGATGTTGCGTGCATGGGCATTCATCTTCAAGGACGTGGTGCGTGTTGCATGGTGCGAGGTTGGATGGGATCAATGCTACAAGGGCACTTCTAGCAGAGTACACTAGCTCACTACCTCAACCTTTGTTTGAGCCCATAATGCATGACAATGAACCCAAGGATGTGGTGGCAAACGTTCCTGGAAAGGTGCATTGTTGTATGTCATGTGCTATGTCATGTCTAGTCCATGTCATGTCTGTCACTTGAGAAGGAAAATTTGTTTCCAAATCTGTCTCTCAATTGTTCCCGTTACTCCTCCCCTCAAGACCCATGCATGATTATGCCATCGCAAATCCAAATGATGTTCGAATTCAAAGAACACCTGCAGATCGATGAGAATAGAACATGGCAGGATTTTCCCCCATTAAAAATTGGGACTGATTTGACCCTTTATTATTTTATAACTTAAAAGACAACAAAGCACATGTAGTGAGTAGCCAAATTCATGAATCTTTCGTTGACAAAATAGCACCATCGAAGGGTCATATGGTAATGTGGAAACATACATGCTATTCCCTTTGTGGTGACAATGGTTTTGTGGGGATGAATTACAAATTATTTGGAAACCTCAGCACCACCATGAGGATGGCATCATGGCCCTTAGAAGTGGCTTGAAACCCATCATAAACTTTAATGCTCATTTCCACTAGGCTTCATAGGAACACAAAGGTTGGACTATTCTTGGAGGCGCGGTGCAATAAAATTTTTACGGTTGAAAGGTGTAGCACTATTTACATATAGTTGCAACATCCCTCGGGATCTTTTCCCAACAGTTTGTACTTTGCCAACATTTGAGAATCTTGTTTTCACTTAAGTATCCACATGGATTGGCTTTTTGCCACACCTCTAACAGAATTGTCACAACAATTTCTTGATTGTACGACGACTTATCGAGTTGATCTTCATCACGATTGTGGGAAGTTCAAACTAAAACATAGTTTTGACATACCCAACTTCATTAAACACTTAACAAGAAACATAATATAGTGCAAATATTCTTTGTTGAGTTCTGTGTTAATCTTGGACATCTCGTGTAGTCGCTGACACAGAGCATACACTGAATTTGCTTTTCTAGGTTATGACTTGATGTCCAAAATGAAGAAGGATACAAGAACTCCATGCATAAAATTTGATGATATCACAGATTTGGCTTAATCTTGATATGTATAAGTACGTGAGTGTTAGCGCGGACGATGCAGTACCCACATTGTAGCAAGAATTGTCATGGTTTGAAGCTGTTATAATTAGAAGCTCATATTTGGGAGATACACAATTCAGAATTGGATTGTGTAGTTCTTGTGACATGTCTGTGACTTGTTGATATCCACCACTGTTGGCTTCGAGAAGAAAAACTTTCTTTCCTTGATCAGACATGATGCAAGCCATGATGTAGTATACGAACAAATCCATTAATTGTAACATCGAGAGAAAGGTCAGAGGCATTCTCAAAGGGTTAATTTGTTTTTTGTTTGATGGCTCCCCTACTTTTCTACTTAATTGTACGTGTGAGTCTAAAGAGAGCCGTTGCCACCAAGGACTTTGCCTTTATGAATTTGTAGATGTAATTGCAAAATCATGACTACACATTGAAGTTCAATATCTTTTGTCTTGACCAATTAACAATTGTGACCCCTTTTGGGTGCATGGTGATTCGTCAAGTGTTGATGATGTGGCCTTAAATTTCAAACAAATGGAAAATTAAGTAAAATATTGACAGTTTCTGAAAAATATCTCTCTCTCTCTCTCTCTCTCTCTCTCTCTCTCTCTCTCTCTCTCTCTCTCTCTCTCTCTCTCTCTCTCTCTCTCTCTCTTTCTACATTCTCAAGAAATTCCTGAAACATTCCATTGCGTCGCTTTGGGGTTAAACTGAACACCAAGATTTCATCAAGGTTTACGGCATTTCGTTCATCGGGGTATGGGAAAAAATGTTATTCATCACTGCCATGAATGTCACAGGGGCATTCTTGAGCAAATAAAACACTTACATGAACTCAATGTGTTCATATATTCTGTGGAATTTTGTCCTCTCAAACTTCATATCTTGAAATCGTCACTGAGTAGGTAAAGTTTAGTGAAACATTGTGCTTCATGGAGTTGGCCAATAGGTTGATTGACTTGTAGAAGGAAATAACCATTCTTGATGGTGATTTTTTTTATTCATGGTAATTTATAAGCATGTGAATCTCTCCGGTTCTTGTTTTCATATAAAGTATGAGTGCCATATCGCTACTTGGATTGTCTAATGAACCCGTGACTGAACATCTAGTCCATGTCAAACATCACTTTACTTAGGTAGCGGTCACTCCTATCATAGGCTCTTCAACCGTTTCTGTACTTCATTGCTTAACATTATTTTGGCCATTGAACTTTCTTGAAAATGCAACTTTTTAGACAATTCATAGAGGTATGGTTAATCGGGGCCATTTCACATAATGGTTATTTAGTGTGTACCTTGAGTGTGCTCTATTACAAGGGATTATCTTACACATAGCATTACACTCTTTCCAAAGTGTATGAGAAGAGTGTACTTTTGTCTTATCTGGCCTGAAGAGTCCCTTCTTAGGAAGGACATCAGTGCGTGGGTTTAGTGTATGTGGCAAGTGTGCTTAATCACCATACAAAAGTACACCAAGAACTCACTCAGTGTGCTAATTTTCTCATGTATTTAAGAGTACCTTGTGCTTTGTCCTATATGGTGAAACAAGCACTTCTTTGGGAAGGACCCTTGTTCGTGGGGCTAATGTATGGGGTTAGTGCGCTCAATCACCATACAAAAGTACACTAAGAGCGCACTTAGTGTGCTAATTTTTCTCATGTGTTTGAGAAAACCTAATTTTTTTGTCTTATGTGGCAGAACAACTCTCTTCTTAGAAGGGACCCGAGTGCGTGGGGCTAGTGTATATGGCAAGTGCGCTTAGTCACCACACAAAAGTAAACCAAGAGTGCACTCAGTGTGCTAATATGTCTCATGTGTCTAATGAATCATTGAATTTTATCTTATATGGATGATGCATATTCTTTTGGAAAGGAACGTAATGATTTGAACCACAAATCTTGATTTTTAATAATAACGTGGCTCTATGTTTTGTATTCTAGGCCAATCATTTTTTGTTAAAACCGCTCATCTGATATAAAAACAAAAAAATATCAGAAGACGGATTAAAAAGTGTTCAACAGTGTGTTTTATCTGATTTTTGAAGCCTCTGAAAGCTCTTCAAAGGTATACGACATAGATCTGTATGCTAATTCATGGAAGTGTTATGACCGGAATACATTCGCCAAATAAAGTTACGAAAGTATCGTTTTCTACCGCTATCTGGATCGTCCATGAGCGCCGGCTGGTAGTTCCCTCCGGAGCAGCTCATCATATTTTTGTGATGGCCGTCTAACTACCGACGACTGTGCACTGCATATCACTGATATGTTTGTCTTTGCCTGCGATGACACGACATACCCTTTGCGTGAGTCCTCGTAAGGTTGTCCAGAGATGGGTCCAGTGTACGCGGCTAGTGAATGTGGCAAGTGCGCTCGAAACACGTGCGAAAGTGCACTTATCACGCACTCCGTGTGCAACAATCACATTCCGAAATGGCTGAATCGCGTGTAATAATCTGGCATCGAGAGGAGCAAAACGACGACGTTTGTCATGAAAGATAAACCTAAAGAATCCAAAAACCATCTAGTAGCGAGTTTAAAGATTTGACTTGTGAAAGGTCATGATAGGTCCCATTCTGCGAAGTCTCGATCCACAGGCCCCCTACGGAACGGTTACAATTTTTTGCGAAGAGTGACTTGTGTGAACTACTATCTCGTACTAGAGTTCTCTTTCAATAGACATGAAGAAATGCGGAGAATGACGATTCGAATTTTACTCTAATGTGGATACAAAAGAAGTTTGTATCTTTTATCAGATCTTAATGAAAATATGCCACACTTGACTTCAAGTTTCTGACAGTATTCGAAGGGATTCTAAATATTTTTGACTGATTAACCAATTCAGTCTGTTTATCTTCACTTATCGTTATTGATTTAGTCAACTCGAGCTCAACGAACGGCTCCTTGTTTTCTATCCCTCTTGAACTTTCCGATGCTCGCCAAAAAGGACGAGACCTGTTTGCGTGGTGAATCTTTCGTACGACTAACGAGATGCAAACAATCGCAAACCGATTAACATTCTTGATAACTGACATCACCACCCTATGCGGTTTGAAACTGTATAAGCTCGCACACTCAGTGTATGATAAGTACACTCTGTCATACAAATCGCACGCACTGACCCATATACACAATGCCTCTTCCAGGAGGGACTTATCCTGTTGCCCAGCAATAGGATAAGTCCCTCCTGGAACAACTAACAGAAAACTTATTTTTGAGACAACTTATCACATTTTTTGCCGCCAGCCCGTGACGGCCGTCACTCGCAAACCTGAGACAAATACCTATTGGTGACGCGATCGATCTAAGCGGGCAGCCTACGTCTGTGAGAAAAGACGCCAGTTCTACGTTCAATAACAGAAGAATTTTAATACAAATCTATCGCAATTGAAAAGTCAAAGGACCAATATAGGTCCGATATGAATTTTCTTCTCGTGAAACAATAAAAAAACGAGAGTAAATATGGACCAAATATTACTTGAAATAAAAAAGACTAAGTAAAAAAATGAAGAATATAATTTAGGATATAGTGGGTATCAAGAAAGAGAGGTATCCAGAGAGAGTGAGAGAGAGAAAGAGAGAGAGAGAGAGATAGATAGATAGAGAGAGAGAGAGAGGAGATAGAGAGAAAGAGGGAGAGAGGGAGTAGAAGAGAGATAGCTATCGAGAGAGAGAGGGAGGGAGGAAGAGAAAGATATAGATAGATAGAGAGAGAGAGAGAAACAGAGAGAGAGAGAGAGAACTTTACTGTGCACATTTCAAGTACACCATGATTTTAGTGCATGGTGTTAGTGCGTGGTGTCCAAGCGCACTAGAAGAGTGCACTAAAAATGGAGTGCTTGATCTGTCCACCATTGCGTATATGTAAATTCATAAAGGAAAAGGCCTTTGAAATCATTGACGGGGGGTGCAAACTAATTATGAAAATCTACAAACTTGTAAATCATGAAAAGTATTATTGTTATAAATTCTACTGGAATTTATTAGACTTTCCATATTCCCACGAGGAGATGCCACACTTCGCCACTATGTCAGGTAAACCTTTCGCCTTGTCCAAAGATATCTGTAGATCATAGGTTGCTACAACTTCCTAAAGCACTTTTCCCTATATTACTTCCCATAGGAAAGCACTATATCATGGTTCACTCAATCAAAGATTTGTATTTTTTCTCCCTTGTACCGGTAATGAAAATATTATATGAGGCAACTGTTGTTGCACTCATTTTTCAAATTTCCCATAGAGTAATGTCATGGTTATCTCTGATTTCCACTTGGATAGGTTGCAAATATCAATTGCATTTTAGTCAACCATCAATGGTTTCTTTCTTTGATGACCCTTTGCTTAGTTTGCAAACCATGATTCTGAACAATTTTGTTGCATATAAAACTTTAGAAACCTCATCCATCGTGTAACATCGGGACCTTTATGCGACTTTTACAACCTGCTGGTCATCCTTGCACCATTTTCATATTCATATTCATAATGCCGGCTTTTCATCCTTACACCCTTGTCAAATCTTGTGCTCCCTTGTTCGCAACAATTTGAGCCACTCAGATGGATCAAATTTAACCAAACTTGAAGAGAGATCCATACCATACTCCCACCCATTTCCTGTTTCCCAACACTTTTTTTTACTCTACAACCCTAGTTTGTTCTTACCAAATCAGACAATCTCCCAAGATATGTCTTGGCTTCTCGTGGATCTTTTAGACCTATCAATTACATAAATGGATGTCATCAATCTCCATCATAGTCGAGGTTTCCACCAACAAAAACTCTCCTTTGCCATGAGAGGGATTGTACTTTGAATTTCCAGCAATTAATTCCTTTTCTGGGAGGTTTTTCATCTTGTTTTCTATGCAAGGGGTTGCTACAATAGGTAATTGTGGATGCAAGATACAACCATTGCTTGCTACATGCCTTACTAGATGCATATTCTGTTGAAAACTAGTCTATAAGAGATGAGTTTTTTTGTTATTGATGCTTGCATGTAGTGTCCCATTGTTGAATTTTGCCGTAGGCCTCTATTCATCTTTCCAAAATGTGTAACTATAGTGCATGAAAAATAATTGCTATTCTACGATCTTGTCAAGGAGTCATGCTACTTTGGATTAACCTACTCAAGTGGTAAACCAACTATGTTTGATGATGTGAGACTAGATGCATTAGCCGTTCATCAAGCAGATTCAATGTCCTATTATCTTAGGTTGGTCTTTCAATAAGACCACCAACTCAAAGATATGTCATATTAATGTAAGGTTGTGAGGTCAAATGTTTTGTCAGCAGTGACGAACACCTTAAAACTCAGCAACCACATATTCACCCTCAGTCCTTTTAGTCAGACAAACTTTCAAGTCGTGCAAGCGGAATTGTTGATTTTTTACTCTAGATCTGAAGACTGTGTCATGTAGCTATTCCACCGCCATGTTGAGTTGATGGAGATGGATGTTCAGGCTATCATTTCTTAAGAATTTATTGTAAATTTTTTTGGTAATGGGATTCTGTCATCTAGTTCCTTCCATTATTAAAGGTTTCATATTGTTAGAAAATGGCACGGGCAAAGGATTAACCAAGCTTGAGGTGCTCCTCTTCGAGCTGGTCTTCAAATTCAAAAGCACTTTGTTATTCAACATAAAACATTTGTACAACTAATCTTCTTACACTCACAACCTCGTTATTGGTGTGCTACTTAACCACTATTGCCAGAGTTTTTGCCCATTTCTACTAGTGTTTACAGGGTTTGTTTGCTCCTTTCACCTTTGTTGTTGTGAGATCGACAAACCTTTCAATGGTAGAGATGAGTTGAAGACTCTTGTGAGGTTATGGCCTTGTCGTGAATGTGTTAGCTGCCTCTCCAACGTCACTATGATCTGAATATAAGTGTAAAGTCAAGTGAAACATGGTAGGTTTGGAGGATTAAGGTGGAGAAGATTGGAGAAATTGGAGAAAATTTCTGATTTTGATTTACGGTAAGTGTAATTTAATGTCCATTGTCGCATGAATGAAGAAAATCTATATTATTAGGAAAATGACAATGAGGCATATGTTTGAACTTCAGTTCTTGAGCTTTGCATTGCGTACAAAACTTTGGCCTGAGTGGTTTTGGTAGCAGTTTCCACAATGATGAGGTACAGGTTTGTGAGGGTCGAGTACCAGCAAGAGGATGAATGAATTGAGACATATTTGAGACATTGATGTAGTGTGCAATCCGCTTGCAACCATTCTAGAAAGTGGTCAAAGTTGTAAGAATCTTTACGAACGGAACATCATAAATTGTGGCTAGGGGTCTAAATTAAGTTGGCGTAACAGAGTGAAAATCCTTAGGTTGATTTCGGTGAGGCAATTCTTGATTTTAATGACTTGTTTACGTATGGGAAGAGTTGCTAGGAAAGGAGGGATTTTACCGTTTTACATGTTTGATGCCTTTGTAGTTCCCTTTCCAAGGGAAGTGAATGGCAACTTTATAATTTTCTATAGACATCCAAAAGTGTACAAGCCCGCTTGAGGAGATTCTCTTAAGTAATTCAATAGTTATGGATAGAAAAGTGTGAATTTACATTGTAGAAGCAAAAGTCTTGATGTCAATTGCGTTCAACATCCAATACTGTACATCACTTGCGTTGTCAGAAAACTTCACTCCAATATCATTCTTATATCACCAATACGAATAACTCCTACAGTTTCATGATACTATTTGGGGGCAATATTCAAGGTGAGAATTTTGCAATGGATGAAGTAACTAACCATAAACCATAGTGGACATGTCAGCTTCCATTTTCATCCCAAAACTATTGCATATATATGTAATTATAGCATAATTATAAGTCAGATACTCGGCACAATACATCAAAATCCGTCTTTTACCTCTTACCATGTTTTGATGATAATGGCGTCATACGATGTATGAGAGAAACGCAAATATAGGTTATGAAAGATTCCGACATGAGAGATAATTGCAAAGAGGCACACTTTAGGCAACATTATTCAGTTGAGGTATAAGTAAAAGCGAAGGTTGGTAACAAAATCGAAGCCACCCTTGAAAGGGTCTCAACCAGGACTACATGGCTTGGCACAACCAGACAAAAGGTAGAGAGAAGTAGTGCCAAATGAAATGAAGGATACATGATCGCAATATTGAACATAACTTTGATTGCTGAGCCAACACCGAGACTAAGGTTAAGGAAGAGAGAACCAGGTTTTACATTTCTTGTAACTTTTCTTCCATACTTTTGATGTCACGTGTCACGATGGAATTTGAATACACAAAATGGCCTTAAGAAGCATGAAAATAAAGTTGGCATGCTCTTTGGAGATGTTGATACTCTACACCAATGTTGGATTTTTCCTGTGAAGTTTTATTAAACATTGATTTCCTCGTTATTAGTGCAAAACCCCTTATAAAAATTGATACATACTTTTAGTATAGTCTTTGTATCTCTTTCCCCAATTTTACTATGGTACTTCATGAAACATGATTAATATGTGGGAATAAATGCAAATATTAAAACCTTCTTCTCCCAAGGTTTCGCTCTCAAACGACTGTGATGTCATGTATATTAAGGAATTTATTCATGTATTGATAAAAAGAGTATGCGAGAAAATACTTTAAAACAAAATTTCCAAAGATATCACTTGTACAATCCCTCGTTTTGTAATAAAGGGTTTCCAAGAACCAGAGATCTCATGTTTTCGTCTCCAAATACCCTGTATGCTACATTAGGATCCTAAGATTACCACTAATTACGTTTTTTTCAAAATCAACACCTAGTGGTTCATTGTGTTCATGAAATATACCCCGTCGGCGTGGGGTATAGTATATCGTTGCCAATGACCCCAACGTGCAGATTTGTTATGTACCAAACGTAATATAAAGCGGTAAAAAATGCAATCGTGGTATGCTATGCGGTAGCTAGATCAATGCCCATGGCTTTGAAAAACAATTCAGTCATGGATCCAACGAAGGCAAATGAGTCGCCCCTACCAATAGCCTCAACGGCAACAGGAATGACAAGTGGTATTGAATGACATGTGCAGATCAACAAAGAATTGGGAAATTACATCTCCATTCTCAACAACCATCTACTCTTATACCTTAACATCACAATGGAGGCACTTGACAATGTAGGTGCACGGGAATTGAACCCAAACGTTTTCTGACTCCACGAGAACCATTCGATTATGCAAATTGTATAGGACATATGGTTGGGTTGTGGCTGACAAGTTTAGAGGTGTTCTTCACCGTTGTTGGGGTCAATAATGATCAAAAGGAAATTGACCTCACACACGTGCTTTTACATTGAACGGTGCTAAGTTGGTGGTCTGATCCAAAGACCATTCAACGGAAGTAGGAGACCGGCAGAGCATCATCAATGAGCAACGATGCCCATCTCATATCGCTGAGCATACGCATTCTACCCTTGGAGCACATAAACCTACAATGGTAAGACGCACTGACACCACTCACTGACAAGAATAAATTGTCCCACATAATGCTCGCACGTTAAGAATGACAGAATGGATAGTCTAACGCATGGTACAAGTTCAAGCATCACCTTCATTAGCCTAGTGTGGTAAAGTACACACAAAGATTCCACCACATCATTACTCGAGCAGACATGACCACCGACAAACTTTGTTTTCACTACAATGGCATCCAGTGAGACATCTGGATAGCAATACTTGCTTTTGGCATTTAGAACAATGTAATTGGACATTGTCGTCCAAAGAGACACACACACACCTGCTACAATTGCAAAAACATCTGGCACATCTCTCAAAATTGTCGAAGCAGGCAGAAGGTAGAAACGGGGGGGATGTCACAAAAAACATGTCGAGAAACAACAAAGTGAAGGAGTGAAAGGCGTCTCTTCTCCATAACAAAAGTTTTCCTATCTGAACAGCATACATTGCCGTAGAGGGTTTATGAGATGTCAAATTTTTATGAGGTGTAGGAAAATGAAAAAGTGGCGATATTGCTCAAAGTTCAACCTCGAGGATGCAAAAGCTGCAGAACGGTGCTATAACTATTGGATGGAGGAGCTTCAAACAGCTTCCTAAGCAATGAATTGGTTTGCAAACTTGGTTTGTAGAGCGAACCAAGGGAAAGAATATTGCAAATATGTTGACTCTTACAACCACTACAACTACAACAGTGGGATCTAGAAGGTGTAATTTTCTCAAGGTCGTGTCTAATAGGTGATCAGAAAAACATTCTCAAACAGTTCTTATTATACCATCACAATCTACAATTCAACTGGAACAGCGATGAAATCTACAAAGTCGCACCTTGAGAGTTTGCCAAAAAATTTCTCATTGCAAAACATCAAGAAATATTCAAAGATGTCCATAGTGCTCCTACACACTGTGACTATACACCATGATGTTGTTGAGGTATACCATGACAAAATCGTTAAGGTATGGGTAACAGATGTTGTTCATTGCCGCCATGAATATCAGTGGGCCCTTGGTACGTCTGAACGGCATTATCATTAAATCAAAATGCACGTATACGTTCATAATGTCTTCTCTCCAATGTCGGAATTCACCATGTGTATCTGGTAATAGCTGTTATGAAAGTAAGTTCTCTAAAAATTTGGAGCCCCTTAGATTTGGGCCAAAATCTTGTCAACTCAGGGAAGAGGGTAGTGGTTCTTGATGGTAGCGTCGTTCAACGCCCCATAGTTTATGCACATCCTCATCTCACCTTTTTTTACAAACATATATGTGCAACGTATGGTAACATGGATGAGCGGATCAATCCTTGACTGATCATCTAGTTGAATTTCTTTTTTAGCTTAGTCAGCTTATGATCGCTCATCTGATAGTCCCCTTGAATAGTAGGTTTTTTGCCTGGCTTTAATTTGATGTGATGGCCTTTGTCTTGTTGAGGAGGTCAGAGAGTTCATCAAGGAAGACGTTTGCAAAATCGTTAACGAGTGCTGCAAAATCTTTGGGTACCATTGCAAACTTTGTGGATGCCACTGAGGCCAATGAGGCTGATGATGAGTAAGTAGCTACCAATTTTGCTTCTTTCCTTGGCGCAAGATATATGAGCCACGCACGACATCTCTATTATATTCAATATTTGACCATGTTTAGTAGTATTGGTTGCACACGTTATCGCTTCTTGGGTATGATAGCTTTACCTACAAATTCTACCTTTACAACTTCTGCTATCAGCTTTTGTCCCACGTGTAGAAAGTGTCGTCTGGCATTGTTGATCGAATGCTTGGGTGACGTCATAAATGGTGGACATATCACCATGGATAAAAAAACAAGGCATTAGTCACTGATTGATCGACATTGACCAACACACGTTCAACACGTTCAAGTTTCTCTTTATTTTAACAATTACTACTCGTGTTTCATAAGGGATGAAGTCTGAATGTCAGCAACTCTATCCGACCTCACTCAAAAAGAAAATGAGTGGTGGTAAAGAGGCAACAAACAAAAAGCGTTCACTCCTTTCTAGAAGGCTATGACCTCAAGGCCAGCCCTACCATTAGCCCATCTAATGGTCAATTATGTCATGTCTACAAACGCATCAGACCAAGCCATTGACATGGTCCTCCTTAAAGACCATGGTTACAGCTAGCAACCAGTCATTTACGTCTTGAAAGCAATGCAGACTTAATCTCAACTACTGTACAGGAGAAAGAAATGTTGGTGGTCGTGCATGCATTTACGACATGGCAATGTTACCTAAAGTGCCGCAGATGCATTATGCACACCAACCACTATGCGTTGAAATATCTGAATACGCAGCTGAACCTTAGTCAACGTCTATCTCGATGGATGGAGTTCCTTGAATCCGGGTTTGACTACGATACCCAGTACCAGCCAAGAAAAATCAACAGGGCGGATTCACTAAGCCATTGACCATATGAAATGGCTGGGGTGGAAATGCTACAAATATAGTGGGACAAGTATCTAGAGAGGTTGATCGCACAAGGTTACAACCACAAAAGCGAATACAACAAGGCAAAAGTATGGAACAAGGCACCTTATTGTTGTTGATAATTCACAAGCTTCACTCGACAAAGCTCGTTCTTCCCTTTAACAATGAGCTTTGTCGTATGCTGAAGAATGCCACAACACAAGACCAGTTGGACACTTCAAAGAGAACAGGACACTAAAGAAGTTGGAATTGTTTTTTAATTAGGACAAGATGCAATCCGATGTGGCCAACATCTACAAAACTATGACACATGTTAGCGACAGAAATCCTATCACACATGGCCACTCAGACTCCTACAATTGATTGTTATTCCAAAAAAACGATGGGATGACACCCCCATAGACTTCGTCACAAGATTATCGGTAACACCCGAGAGATATGACGCCATCCTTGTGGTTATTGGTAGGTTTTCCAAAAATTCCCATTTCATCCCCACAAGACCCACCGTCACTGCCAAAGGAATAGCAAGATTGTTTCTAAGAAACATTATGCGGCTACACAATGAACTGAGAACCATCATAAGAGACACCGATGGTTGACTCATCAACTATTTTTAGCAGAAACGGGTGACTATCTCTTGCAACACAATTCAAATTTCAACCGTGTTTTATCCTCAAACTCACAACCAAACTAACCGGATAAATTGGATGCTTAAACAACTATGAACACCATGCAAACCTCACGGGATACATTACACACAAAACCTCTCGAGTACCAAAATTCCATCTAACTCAAACGTTTCTACCACAACTGGCAAAAAATTGTTTGGATCGGTGTTTTGCAAACTTTGTGCACACCAGCAAGACTACAAAGTCACAACAACATTCCCACAATTGACATTAAACACCAATATTTCTCCACCATTTGGGAAGAAACGTAAAAACGTTACACGAAAACAGAAGTAGCGATGAAACGAGCAGCTTACGGGCATTGTAGTGACAACATTATTCCGATGAAGACCGAATCCTTCTCATTTTGGCCAAGATCAAACTCCACGGAGCCATTTGTTGGAAGCTCAAACTCTGATGGTTAAGATTGTTTGAGATTGGGCGCATGCAATCCCTCATGGTTTCGTGCCTCAAACTCCATGATATTATGCAAGTTTATCTGGGGGGCCATGTCAGCACAATCAAGAACTACCGAGACCGCAAAGAGAACTTCCTTGGTAGGGATGTCCTTCCCCCTCCTCGTATTGAATTGGATGAGGTTATAGAGTACGATTGAGGACATGTTATACCATTGATGACAAGGCAAAATGGTAAGATATCTTGTCAAGTGGCACGACTCTAGTGCCGTGGACAAGAGCTGGGAACCCTACGACAACCTTTAAGACATTGATCATCTAATTGATGGCTATTATTGCTGTCACTAGGCCACATTTGTATGTGCGATAGGATGTCACGGCTTTAAGGGGGAGTGTTACGTACCAGACGTACAAAAATCCCTCATTTTTGAAAGTGAGTATTTATGTCATTACACAAAGAGCCCATCGTGTTGCAAGACCGCAATATTCACTCTGAAGATCGAGGGTAAACTGGCTAACTGCATTCACCCCAAGTGAATCTTTTCAATCCTTTTGACAACCTTGACCACTCTTGCGAATCTACGACAGACGCATCATGACCTTTTGGTCAAATTTTGAACGCATTGAGAAGATTTTGGTTTCAGAAAGATGCATCTTGCATCTTCATCGTAGATTCTCAAAGTCCCGTGAATTTATCGGTGGACCTTCTTGAATGTGTCCACTCACGACGCGACTCCGCATTCGTCGATGGAAAATCGACCCAACGACCAGACTATGTCTCATTCGTAAATCAACACTTGTATACATATTGGATCACTTCAACACTTGTCATTGAAGTACACTTACTGCTTATATAAATAACTCAAGCATCCTAAATTATATATCGCGTTCTGCTTTGCAACTTCTTCATGTTCACCATCCTTGCTCCGCTTGCCATTAAAATTTATGAATGTTACCTTTTTTTGATAAATTGGACTCAACATTGGAAAAAACAACGTTTGTACGAGGATCCTCTTGTATTGGACACATAAAACCACCACTTGGACAAGAGAACGTGTAAGAAAAGTGAAAAAGAAATGTAATGATAAGAGAGAAAGAATAAAGAAGTTGAAGATGAAGAATGAAACCATTATGAGATACCCTCTGGGGCAGATGGAGTTCCTGCACCACAATGAGTGGCTTCCGATGATCGATATGTTGAAAGCGGGGTTTCCAAAAGCTAAATAATGCAAAATGAGGTTGATGTGTTCCGTAGATCGTCACGAAGGGTAAACTTCGACAAGACCGGAGGAAAAAGGGGCGGATTGTAGCTTTGCCGTATCGTATATCGCGATGCTAATATCTTTTAGTTCACGGAATGACCCCTCACGACTCCAATCCAAACCCGTCTTGAACCAGCCTTGCATCACAAGGGCCACGGCTGGCAAAGGGTGAGTGGGAATGCGAGTGAATCCCACCCCCAAGTTCACCAACCCACCGGAATCCACCAGGTTCGGCGCTTTTGCGCCAGCCCCCGGCGGGCAGTGGTGTGACAGGGGGCCGGGGGTCGCGACAAAGTGGGTAAAGGGGGCGAGTCAACCGGGGCGAAACGACAAAAACGACCACAGCTCGCACGCACGACCTGCCGGCGACGATAAAAGTCTCGTCGCCTAGTGTCTTACTCCCGAGAGAAACAGAGAGGGTCGAACGGAAAGTCTAAAGCAACAATTTAATCTCTAAACTGTGACTGCGAAGTCAATCCAAGAACCCATACAAACAAAAATCAAGTCCCAGCTCCATGTTCATATACATACACACACGTACATATACATGAAATATAAAAATCCATAAACATATAAAAACAAACATACATCTATATACATACATTCATATACGAATCCATATACATATACATATACATATACATATACATAAACATATACATATACATATACATTTACATATACATATACATATACATATACATATACATATACATATACATATACATATACATAAACATATACAT
>SZWC01035360.1:0-17122 GCA_023375785.1 Penium margaritaceum | reverse complement strand
TTGACGGACAGGTTGGGCATGCACTGCTCCCTTGGAGTAAGTCCCCCAAACCTTGTTCGTGGTGCAAGTCCAAGCGAGACACCAGAAGTGTAGCGCAACGGATAGCATATTGGACTTAGGGACAACAAGTCCTGCGATCGAGCCTTGATGTGCGCAGGAGGTTTTTTTGACCTTCTAGCACAGGGGAAGTTTCTTAGACATTTCTCCATGCATGAAGAGAGTGCGCCACTTGGCGGTCAGTGGATGCGCTAATTGGCGGATTGGTGAGGTGGTGTGGAGTGACCACCCCAAAAGTGTCACTACCCACACACCTTCGAAGCCAGGCCTAGGACTATATGTACCAGGCTCATTCCTCATTCCAATTACACAATCTGGCCTTAGATGCTCCTCACAGAGTTTTCCAACTAAGGAACAGTATATAGAAGACACTGGTTGGTCTAAGCCCCAGGAGTTAGTCTTTGACTAGCACCTCGCGTGAAAGTGACCAAGTGTTAAGTGGACACAGTTGCTAGCAAGTGATTGCCTATGAAGTGCTCAGTGTGGAACCGTGATCCTGAGGGTGATATCTTCTCCTAGCTGAAATGCTAGGAGCGGACGGCAGGTGCTATTGTGTCGGCCTTGTTTTCTAGTCCGTTTGCTTCAGGCCAGTTGACACATATTGCCTATTTGTACTCTCAAGAGGTTTAGTCTATAGTACGTACAGCCCATCAACTCTTGGGACCTGTCCAACAAGACTGCCTTTGGGATAGGAGATCTTGATGTCCTTGTCCTTGACAATCACGGCCTCATCCTTTGTAAAGACGACCGTCATGTCGTGGTCCGTGATGTTGGACACTGACAAGAGGTTTGCTGCAAAAGACGGCATGTAGACGACATTCTCCAGGTTCAAGTCTTTTTCAGTACCGTTCACGTTGATGCTGATCAATTTTTTTCCCTCGCCTTGTCCATGGGACGAGACTGCCGTTGGCACACCTGATGCGACAGCCAATGTCCCGAATAGAGATGAACCCATCTTTCTCCCTTGAAGAGTGGTGGTTCGTGCCACAGTCGAGCCTGTAGGCTCCACGTTTATTGCCGCCAAGCTCTCTGCCATCATGTTTGTCAACTCCTTACCCTTTCTTTTGCCCTCATATCTACCACCATGATCTCCATCTTCCTTCTTGGGAGCCTTGGACTCCTGTACCCAATGTCCAGGCTTGCCACAGTTATGGCATTTCCTAGGACGCTTTGAACTCTTTCCACTGCCACCATTGTTTTTTCATCCACCACTTTCGCTTCCACAACTGCTCTGACCTGAAGAGGAATTGTTGCCATGACCACCGTATTGTGCAGCATAGGCTGAAATGTTAGCCTCGTTGCGTAAGTACTCGGACAGTGCCTTATATGTCACATCCTCCTCCTTCCAACTGCAACAGACGGTGATCAAAGAACCCGAGTTTTTAGGTAACGCCATGAGGAGGATCGTGGCCTGCATGTTGGTATCGATTTCCTAGTTTATTTGGGTCACTTGCTAAAGTAGTTCTTCAAACCGCAACAGGAAGTCCAGAATCCACTCTCCCTCACTCACTCTCATCGAAATCAGCTTTTGATGGATGAAAAGGCGATTTGCAAGAGCCGTTGATTGGTCTACAAGTGCAACCTTCTCATAAGTCTTTGATGTATGTATGATACCTTCGAGGTAGACATGCTACACTCATGTCACAACAATCCCAAGTGCCATGTCATTTTTAACACTCCACGCTTCATATCCAAGATCTGTTTTTGGAGGTTCAACCTCTTCTTGAAGGAACATCTTCAAGAGGTTGAGGTTGAACCTCTAAAAACAGATCCTGGATATGAAGTGTGGAGTGTCAAAAATGGCATGGCGCTTGCGATTATTGTGAAATCAGTGCATGAGTCACATCATGTCTACCTCTAAGGTATCACACATGAATCAAAGGCTTATAAGAAGCTTGCACGTATACACCATTCAACAGCTCTCGCTAATCATTTGTTCATCCTTCAAAAGCTGATTTCGATGAGGGTGAGCGAGGTTGAGTCGATTCTGGACCTCTTGTTGTAGTTTCAAGGATTGCAGTAGCAAATGCCCAAATGAACAGGGAAATGAACTCCAATATGCAGGCCATGATCCTCCTCATGGCACTGCCTTAAAGCTAGGGTCCTTTGATCACCGTCTTTGGCGGTTGGAGGGAGGAGGATTTGAGGTATAAGGTAGGGTCCGAGTACGTGCGCAACGATGCCATACATCGCAGCGGTAGTGAGGCTAACATTTCAGCCTATGCTGCACACTACGGTGGTCGTGGTAACAATTCCTCTTTTGGTAAGAGCAATAATGAAGCGGTGGCAGTGGAGGAAAAGGCAATGGTGGCGGTGGAAACAGTTCAAAACGTCCTGGGAAGTGCCACAACTGTGGCAAGCTTGGGCATTGGGCACAGGAGTATAGGGCTCCCACGAAGGAAGATGGAGATCATGGTGATAGATATGAGGGTAAAGGAAAAGGTAAGAAGGAGTTCACAAACATGATGACTTAGAGGGTGTTGGGAACTAAGGGAGCATTACTGCTCAAGCGTGGACTCTAGGGGCTCGACTTTGGCATGAACCACCACTCTTCAAGGGAGAAGGATGGGTTCATCTCCATTAGGGAGACTAAACATCGCTTCAGGTGTGCCAACGGTAGTCTTGTCCATGCGCAAGGTGAGGAAGATAAGTTGATCAGCATCAACGTGAACGGTACTGAAAAAGACTTGAAGCTGGAGAACGTTGTTTACATGCCGTCTTTTGTGGCAAACCTCTTGTCAGTGTCCAAAATCATGGACCACGACATGACGGTCGTCTTCAAGAAGGAAGAGGTGGTGACTGTCAAGAACAAAGACACAATATCTCCTATCCTAAGGAGAGTCTTGTCGCACAGGTCATAATAGTTGATGGGCTCTACGTACTGTAGACCAAATCCGTTGAAACTACAAATGAGGGATATGCGGCACTTGAAGAGCCCAAGTCTCAAAAGCCCGATCTTGCACCACAAGCCGTCACCATGGCGGCCATCTCCATCGACGCAGATGTTGAGCTGTGGTACAGGCGATTTTACTATATGGTCGATAGCACACTACAAGCTATGCAGCAGCACGAAGTGGTTCATGGGATGGAGGGATGTAAGGCCAACGATGAGGGAAGGTTCAAAAAGCTGAGTGAGCAATGGGCAACGTGCTGCAGCAATCTTGGACCTCACTCTGACGTGTGTGGACCATTCCGCGCCCCTTCGAAAGGCAGAAGCAAGTATTTCTTGACCTTCATCGATGACCATAGTCGCAAGATGTGGATCTATTTCCTCAAGACAAAGGGAGATGTCAAGGAGAAGCTCCAAGAGATTGTCGAAATGGTAGAGCGACAAACGGAACAAGGTCAAGACATTGCACACAGACAACGGTGGTGAGTACGAGGCGTGCAAAGGCTGGTTGAGCCAACACGTCATCAACTGCCAAACCACCACACCTTACACCCCCCAGAGTAATTGCGTTGCCGAGCGAATGAACCAGACTATCCGCGGCATGACACAAAGCATGCTCTTTGACGCCAGACTCCCACCTTGCTTCAAGGTTGAGGCTACAAGAACTTCTTGCTACCTTGTGAATCTCACTCAAGTAGCCGCACTTGGAAGGCGTAGTAAGAAGCATTAAGAGAAACAGCTCATGATGCTAGAGGAAGCTTGGTCAAGAAAGAAGCCTCATGCCTCACAGTTAAGTGTCTTTGGCTGTACTGCATGGAGAAATATTCAAGCAGGAGAAGGAAGTCACAAGCTGGATGCACGTGCTTGTAAGTGTGTAATGGTCGGATACAACACCGCACACAAGGCGCATTAGATATGGGACCAAGCGGGTGGAGAGCTCATCAGGAGCCGAGAGGTCGAGTTTGATGAAAGGACGCTCGGCAAGGGAGAGTCGCTGGAACCTGTTTATGCTCCTAAATCAGGAGAGTGGAGTGGGATGCTTGAGTTAGGTGATCAGGCACCAAAAAACTAGCAGATGGTGCCAGTAAAAGATGGTGTTGTAGGGAGAGTGGGTGTGCAGGATGACACAACGACGGACTCTGACACTGAGTCTGAGTTGTGCGATGCCTCTGAGTCAAACTCTGAGGCCGGTGGCTCTTCCTCAAACAGTGGATCACTTGCAGCGCAAGAGCAACAAAAGCAACTAAGCCTTGAAGCACCACCAGCAACACTCCAGCGTAGTACGCGCCAGAAGAAACCTACACCCAAGTTCGATGCTGAGAGTGTAGAATGGACTGGACCCAGCTGGTCATGCCTTCCTGGGGGAGAGCTTGTGACCGTAACAAAGGCTAAGAACATGCCAGATGTGGCCAAGTGGAAAGAGGCAATGGATTACAAACTCACATCCAATGAAGAGAACGGAACATGGGTTCTGGAACATAGGCTTCCAAACGCACACGTCGTGGGGTCAAAGTGGGTTCTTTGGAAAACGTTCAAGCACGATGGTAGTATCGACGAGTACAAGGCAAGAGTTCTTGCGAAGGGATTTTCCCAGCGTACAGGCTGAGAGTACGAGGAGACCTTCGTGCCTGTCGTCACCTTTTGCCTCCATCAGATCCAGGTTTGGCATCACTACTGCAGGAGATCTGAAAATCCACCACATGGATGTGAAGACAGCTTTCCTCTACGCAAAGCTAGACAAAGAAGTGCTAATGGAAGTGCCCGAGGGAGTGAAAACTCGAGAGGAAAAGGTTTGCAAATTAGTCGAAGCACTCTACGAGGTGAAACAGGCCCCAAGGATGTGGTAGAAGGAGATGGACAGCTTCATGGCCGGTCAGAATGAGCCTAGTATCTATGTGCTGGAGGATGAGCAAGTTTTACATCAGCTCATACGTGGATGACCTGATCATGTGCTCGTCAGCGGTCGAGCTGTTTAACAAGCTGAAGACAGATCTCACCAAGAGGTTCAAGATGAAGGACATGGGTCCACTCAAGTTCTACCTCAAGATAGCCGTCCACCGCAATCGAGCAGCAAGCACCATCGATCTAAACCAGACCAAGTACATCATGGAAGTCCTCAAGCATTACAACATGGAGGACTCCAACCCTATCAGCACACCCATGACAACAGATATCAAGCTCTCCTCTTCCATGAGCCCCGGTACGGAAGTAGAACAGCGTAAGATGGAGAAGATTCCCTACCAATTTGCTTCGGCCCAAAAGTCGTAGGTCAGCCAAGTCGCGTGCAGCATGGAGCGCACTGACTGAACGATGTTGCGGTTGGTGCGTTTTGCTACGCCGTTCTGCTACGGCAAGTATGGCGCTAGACCTTGATGCCTGCTGCTGCGAGGTAGTCCTGGAACTCCTTGCTCACGTACTCTCCACCGCGGTCACTACGCAACGCCTTCATTTTCTTGCCTATTTGGTTCTCCACCATGGCCTTGAATTCCTTGAACCTGTCAAAGCACTGGTCCATGGAGGAAAGGAAGTACACAATTGTATACCGGCTAAAATCATCAATGAAGGTGACAAAATACCTAGAGCGTGCAAAGCTCTGGGTCAGCATCGGGCCACACAAGTCTGTGTGGACCAGCTCGAGTACCTCCTTTGGGCACTCCCCTGCTCGCGAGAATGCCTCGCGATGCTACTTCCCCTCCAAATAGCAGATGTACAACTGCTGCTCAAAGTTAGAGATGGTGGGTAAGTCATACACCATTTGCTTTGTTTGAAGTTACTACAAGGCGCGCATGCCGATATGGCCGTAGCGCGCATGCCATGTTTTGCCATTTGTGGCCTGCACCACTGCTGCAACACTCTGCTCGCACGGGATCTTGGTCGCCTCCAGGAGGCGAAACATGTCGCCTTCTTTCATTGACCTAGCCAATTCTTCTCCTGCTTTCTTGTCGATGATGTAGCCATAATTGTCGTCAAAGACTACTCGCAGTCCTGTATTGGTGAGAGAGGATACTGAGAGAAAATTGGATGCAGCATTAGGTACCTATAGCACGCCATGGAACACTCCCACTTCAATGCCACGCAAGATCTCCAACCACATCTCCACAATGGGAGTCCCCTCAGTATACAGTACCGATCATCAACCAAAGCAATCGTACAAGGAGGAATGGAGAGCAGCTGCAGAAACCACTCCTTGTGGTACGTCAAACTCTTGGTACACCCTGAGTCCTTGTACCACGCCAGATTTGCCTTTTCCTTCTGCAACATGTCAGACTTCGCCATGAAGAGGCAGACGCGCACCTCCTTGGCGACGTTCATGTTGCCAAAATGGCCCACGCCGGTCAGGTTTTGCTGCTACTACTGCTACTGCTGGCAACGTTACTGTGACTACTGCTGCTATTGTTGTGGAGATCATTGCTTTAACTGCTGCCGCTGCTGCTCCTTTTGGTCCCTCTTGAACTTGAAACACTATTTTTTGTAGTGCCCCTCTTTTTGGCAATAGTGGCACTTGCCCTTTCTCTTGCCTCTCTACTACCAAGACAGCTGCTGCTACTGGTTGCGTGAGCCCATGACCATGAAAGCTACTTCACTGCTGCCGCTACTGCCATTGCACTTTTCGGCATTGCGACGCAGCTCTACCTACACCAGGTGCATGGAGATCAAGTCTGGGTCTAGAGTCGGCTGGCACTCCAATGTCTCTCGCACCATGTCGTAGCTCGTTGGGAGACCCCTCACGAACAAAATGACAAAGCGCGTATCTTCCACAGGGTTGTTGGCCGCTTTCACCTGCATTGCTACCTCCTCTACCCTGTCCAAGTATCCCTCCATCCCTTCGCCACCCTACATTTTCAACGCCATCATCTTCTCCTCCAAAAGCATGAGGAATGCAGGATCCTTGCTCTCATAGTACTTGCACAACGTGTCCAACCCCTATTTTGTAGTAGCCTTGTCACTCAGGTAGTGAAGATGCGGGTTGGAGATGGTGAAGACAAGTAGCGTGTAGGCTTGCCTCTCCTTCTTCTTCCACTCCTCATATGCCGCTGCTGCACTTGTAGATGAACTTGCATCCGCTCCACCTTTTTACGGCGTCTTCCCCGCCACCACGTCTGCTCCAGTGATGCCTTTTGCTTGAGGAGGTGGAGGACGCTTGTCGCCGCTCACCACCTTCCACAAGCCCCTTTCCTCCAAAAGGAGGCGTGTAGGAATCTTCCAAAACGTGAAGTTGGCGCATCCTTACAGCCTCTCCAGGGGCTGGGCAACTGATACCACGCCTGATGCTACCATTTTGAGCCTTGGTGATACTCAGCGCTACCCTTGAGTGACGACGCTATCCCTCCTTCTACTATTGCTTCTGCCGGAAATCTGTCTGACACAAAATGGAGTGTAGAGGCCAGCAAACTGGGAATCTTGAAAAACACATCCCACCACTGGAATATTCAGCTCAAAACCTTTTGGATCGACCCATAAAACAGGGTCATCAACAGTGGATTTTCAGAGATATGCCCTTTTGAAAACAGGATATGCTTCTGCTCCTACTCTAGCTCACACCAGCTAGCTTGTAAATGGTGTTTCTCCCAAACGTACCAATGGAATGCAAATATTTTTGCTCAAATGGAAAGCTTAGGAAAAATACTTCAATTCCTACGCACTACGTTTCAATTTTGACAAAGAAACGAGAGAGTTATGGTCATCAAAAGGCGACAGTCTTACTCAGAGAGAGAAGAGTGTTGCCCTGGGCGACCTCGTTTTGTGCATAACTCTGAATCTGACCATTGGATCTTCGTGATTTTGAGCTCGGTATAAATTTTGTCTCTTGAACTACAAGCTTTAGTAGTCGATCTTGAAATTTTGTGAATGTTTTACTCCAACGTGTCACTCTCAAAGTGACGGCTTGTGCTGACTGAAAGTGGCAGAACTTGGCTCTGATACCAAGTGTTGGAAGTAGAGGAGAGAGGGAGTACATATAGAGCTGAGGCAGACCACTCATAGATGACTCAAAGAACTAGAAAAAACTCTCATGGCACACTCCTAGTGGTCACATAACTCACAATCCCATAGAGAATTGCCATGTGTCCATAGCTAGCACACAAGGATCCCACCTCACCTAAAAAGTAAAAAGAGGTACCTTTTTCCTAGTGAGCACACTCTCACAGAATCTAAGACCTTTTTGGATATTTCTCCCATCAGGTCTTCACCCTGGACCTCTTGCCTTTCTTCTTTTCTCAGACAAACGCATGGATCCATCGGCCATGGTGATCCATATAGCGATGGTCGATGACCGAGAAACTCTGAAAAATTATCTCCCAATCCGCTTGTTAGGTCGGCCTGAAACTTGGACCGTAGACATCTTGCCACATGATCTTTCCAATGTTGAAGTCAGATTGACAATCGGAGCAGGCATCTGGTGGTTTTCATGCACTTGCTCCTCTGGACCTGTAACTGAATCTGATGGATCCTTTTCCAACATTAAGTCCCAAGAGTTCGCTCCTCGCGCGAAAGTGACCAGGTGCTAAGGACATAGTTCAAGGAAGTGATTCCTATGAACTGCTCACTGTGGAACCTTGGCTCTAAGGGTATACCATCTCTTGGTTAGAATACCAAGAGCGGTCGGCAGGAAGCATTGAGTCAAAACCCGTTTCCTAGATTGTCGCCTCAGGCAAGTTGACACTTTGACCATCAATTTGAGTTCATTATTGGGAAGATCAAGTGGCAAAATGTCTACGGTCCAAGTTTGAAACTGATCCAACTGTCGGATTAGGAGATTAATTTTTGATGTTTCCAGAGTCATCGACCGCCGATATTTGGGTGACTATGGGCGATCGCTCCATGCCTTAGTCTGAAAAAAGAAAGAACGCAAGAGGTCCAGGTTCAAGACCTGATGGGAGAAAAATTGAGATTGCATATCATTTCATCTTGTACATGTTGTACAAGGGTACTATCAAGCATGAGTTAACTCCAACCAGCAAGTAGGCTACTGATTTCTACACCAAGCCAGTGATCCGTGAGAAATAGCGGTTCTTCATGAAGGCAAGTGGACTCAACCCACTCCGATTGCGGGAAAGTATGAGATTTGTAAAAAAGGGCGATCTGTGATGGGAAAAGAGCCATCCGGCTGAGTTTCAGGTCCACAGGAGCAAGTTCTAGGAAACTACTAGATGCCTGCTCTAATTCTCAATCTAACTTCACTGTTGAAAACATCAGGTGGCATAATGTCTATGGTCCAAGTCCGAGGCCCATCTAACGGTCGGATTGGGAGATATGAATTTTCAAAGTTTTCGGGGTCATCGACTGCCGATATCCGGGTCACAATGGGCGATGGCTCCATGCCTTAGCCTGAGAAAAGAAAAAGGCAAGAGGTCCAGAGACAATACCTAATGGGAGAAATATCCAAAAAGGTCCTAGATTCTAGGGTTGCCTTGTCAGAAATATGCTGACTAGGAAAAAGGTACCTCTCCTTACTTCTTAGGTGAGATGAGATCCTTGTGTGCTAGCCATGGACACGTGGCGATTCTCCATGGGATTGTGGGTTATGTGACCACTAGGAGTGTGCCATGAGAGCATTTTCTACCTCTCTTGGTCTTATGTGAGAAGTTTGCCTGATTCCTAGGCTGATTTCATCCCTTCTGTGAGATTATGGACTCTAGTGTGTGAGCCTTAGCTCCCATGACTAAGTGGTGTAGCTTGTGAGAGGGCTGACTTGCCCAAGCTCTAGCTCTATATGTACTCCATCATTTTAAGTGATTGAACAACCATTCTTCAGCATAAGTGATGCCCTTCCAGTTCCACATTCTCGCTGCTCCAAGGCTCCCTCTCACCTCCAGATCCAACACTTGGTATCAGAGCCAAATTCTGCCACTTTCAGCCAGCTCAGATGGTCACTTTGAGAGTGACAATTTGAGGTCAAACCATCGGATCTTCACGTTCAAAATACAAGATTTCAAATGAGCCCAATATCGCAAAGATCAAACAGTCGGATTGAGAGTTATGGTGAAAACGAGGTAACTCAGGGTACCACTCTCCTCTCTGAGTAAGACTGTCTCCTTGTGATGACCATAACTCTCCCCTTCCTTTGTCAAATTTAAAAAGTAGCTCATAAAAATTGAAGTACTTTTCCTAAGCTTTCGATTGGTGTAAATTTTTTTGCATTCCATTGGTACGTTTGGGAGAAACGCCATTTACAAGGTGGCTGGTGTGAGCTTGAGTAGGAGCAGACGCATACCCTATTTTCAAAAGGGCATATCTCTGGAAATTGCACGTTGGTTGTTGGAACTTGTTGAAAGAGGGAGCCTTGGAGCAGCGAGCATGTGTGATTGGAAGGGCATCACTTGTGCTGCAGAATGGTTATTAAATCAATCAAAATGGAGTACATATAGAGCTAGAGCTTGGGAAAGTCAACCTTCTCACAAGCCACACCACTTAGCCATGGAGGCTAAGGCTCACACACTAGAGTCCATGATCTCACACAAGGGGGGAAATCAGCCTAGCAATCAGGCTGACCACTCACACACGACCTAGAGAGCTAGAAAATGCTCTTAGGGCACATTCCTAGTGGTCATGTAACCCACAAACCCATGGAGAATCGCCATGTGTCCATGTCTAGCACACAAGGATCTCACCTCACCTAAAAAGTAAGGAGAAGTACCTTTATCCTAGTCAGCACACTCTGACAAGGCAATCCTAAGACCAAGGACCTTTTTGGATATTGCTCCCATCAGCTCTTGACCCTGGACCTCTTGCCTTTTCCTTTTCTTGGGCTAAGGCATGGAGCCATCACCCATGGCTACCCAGACATCGGCGGTCCATGATCCCCAAAACTTCGAAATTTCATATCTCCCAATCCGAGCGTTGGATTGGCCTCAAACTTGGACCGTAGACATTTTGCCACTTGATCTTTGCAATGACGAGGTCGGATTGATGATCGGAGCAAGAATCTGGTACTTTCCTGAAACTTGCTCCTGTGGACCTGAAACTGAGCCGGATGGCTCCTTTCCCAACAATCTCCCACTTTGCCGCAGTCAGAGTGCGCTGAGTCCACATGCCTTCGTGCATAACTGCTGCTTCTCACGAGTCACTGGCTTGGTGCTAATCAGCGACCTGCTTGCTGGTTGGAGTAAACTCTAGCTTGATAGCACCCTCCTGCACCATGTACCTGATGAAGTGATATACGATGTCAATGTGCTTGGTGCGAACATGGTGCTTAGGATTCTTGGCAAGTGCGATTGCACTCTGGTTGTCGACGCACACAGGAACTGGGACAGCTACACTCCCACTCATCTCTACCATGAGACGCTGAAGCCAAACTGCTTCCTTGGCTCCAAAGCTGAGAGAGACGTACTCAGCTTCTGTACTCAAGGTAGCCACGACCACCTGCCGCTTGCTACACCAGTTGATGGCACCTCCATTCATGAGAAATACATGTCCAGAGATGGACTTGCGGGTCTCAGGATTTGAAGCCCAGCATTATCTGTGTAGCCGATGATGCTATTGGCGTTGCCGTTGTAGGTGATGCCAACGTTGATGGTTCCAGCAAGGTAGCGGAAGATCCGCTTCACTGCCTTCTGGTGCTCAGGTCCGGGGTTTGCCATGTGCTGGCTCACAGCGCTAACAGCCTATGCGAGGTCTGGCCTGGTTGCCACCATCAGGTACATGAGACTGCCGACGGCGCTCTGGTACTTCTGCCGCTCAGCTGCATCTGCTTCTCCACTGAAACTCACAAGGTACTGCCGCGACTCCAGCGGCGTGCCGATGGGTTTGGCCTCTGCCATGTCGAACCGCTGCAGCACGTCCATGATGTAGCAACGCTGTTGTAGCGAGAGAGAGTGTGATTTGCGGTCACGCGTGATCTCGATGTCGAGGAAGTATGAAGCCTCCCCGAGATCAGACATCTGGAAGCGCTCCTGCATGGCATCCTTGAACTCCTGCAGTGCAGACATGCTATTGGAAAGGAAGAGTATGTCATCCACATAGACGATGATGATGAGCACCTCATGACCATGCTGCCAGCAATAGATGCTGTAGTCACACTCACAGCGTTAAAACCCCATGCACTACAATGCCGTATCCAACTTCTGGTTCCAAGCGTGCGACACTTGCTTGAGGCCGTATAGCAACTTCTGCAGCTAGCAAACCAGGTGCTCCTAGCCATCCATGACGAACCCCTCTGGCCACTCCATGTAGATCTCCTCCTCCAAGTCACCATTCAAGAATACCGTCTTGACATCCATGTGGTGAACCTCGAAGTCGTCAGTTGCTGCGTAAGAGAGGAGCGTGGGTACACAGGCAAACTTTGCAACAAGGGGAAACGTTTTTGTGTAGTCGATGCCCTCTTGCTGCGAGTAGTCCTTGGCGACTTGCCTCGCCTTGTACTTTTCCAGGTTACCATTTGCTCCCTGCTTCCTCTTGAACACCCACTTGCACTTGATCACCTTACGTCCACGTGGACGCTCAGTCAGCTCCCACGTGCCGTTGTCCAGCTGCGACTGTATCTCTTGCTGCAAGGCTTGCGCCCAATCTGCTCCATCCGGTGCAGCCATGGCCTCCTTGTATGACGTTAGCTCATCTGAATCTGTTGCAACTACAACGTTCATGTGTTCTGGTTTCTGCAGCATTGAGAAATGGCCGCGCTCACCAGGCTTGTAACGCACCCTAATAGGGTACCTGCGACGTGGAGCTAGAGCGTTAGCGGGCGGCAAGCGCGGTATTGCTGGCACAACTGCTTCTGCTGGTGGTGCTACATCTCCCTCCTCTTCTTCTGCCGATAAGGCTTATGAATCTGCTGCATCAGAAAGGGGAGAGTAGAAAGATTCTCCCACTGTCACAGTAGAGGAAGGATCCGGAGAGACTGGGTCAGGAAGGGTTTCTGCTCCCATTCTCTTGTCAGCTGCTGGTTCTGCTGCCTTTTCACAGACAATGTAGGTGCCGATGACGTTGTTCTCATTGAAGATGACATCTCTGAAGATGATGACGTGGCCGTATCCCTCTCGTAGAGGCAATAGGCCTTGCTTGCCACATCGTAGCCAATCATCAGCATCTGCGCACACTTTGCGTCCCATTTATGCCGCTTCTCCTTGGGCACGTGCATGTGCGCCAAGCTACCAAATGCTCAGGATGACCCACGCTTGGTTTCTTGCCGAACCATGCCTCGTACGGCGTCATCCACTCCAGCGCCTTAGTTTGACTGCAGTTCTTGATGTAGACCTCGGTGCTCACAGCTTCAGTCTAGTAGTCGTAGGTTAGCCGAGCCGCGTCAAGCATGGAGCGCGCCGACTCCACAATGGTACGGTTGGCGCGTTCTGCTACACCGTTCTACTACGGCGAGTATTGCGCGGTGCATTGCGCCTTGATGACTGCTGCTGCAAGGTAGTCCTGGAACTCCTTGTTCAGCTACTTTCCACCGCGGTCGCTATGCAGTGCCTTGATCTTCTTGCCAGTTTGGTCCTCCACCATGGCCTTGAACTCCTTGAACTTGTCAAAGCACTGGTCCTTGGAAGGAAGGAAGTAAACAGCAGTGTAACGACTGAAATCATCAATGAAGGTCAGGAAATACCTAGAGCCTCAAAACTTCTGGTCTGCATCGGTCCGCACAAGTCCGTGTGGACCAGCTCCAACACCTCCTTCGCACGCTGCCCTGCTCTAGAGAACGCCTCCCGGTGCTGCTTCCCCTCCAAACAGCCGCTGCATAACTGTTGCTCAAAGTTAGAGATGGTAGGCAGGTCACGCACCATCTGTTTTGCTTAAAGCTACTGCAAGGCGCGCCTGCCGATGAGGCCGTAGCGCGCATGCCAGATCTCGCCATCTATCGCCTGCACCACTGCTGCAAGACTCTACTCACGCGGGATCTTGGTCGCCCCCACCAAGCGGTACATGTCTCCCTCCTTTACCGACCTGGCCAAATCCTCTCCTCTATCCTTGTTGAGGATGTAGCCATATTCATCATCGAAGACGACGCGCAGTCCTGTGTTTGTAAGAGAGGAGACTGAGGGGAGGTTGAATGCAGCATCAGGTACATACAGCACGCCATGGAACACTCCCACTTCAATGCCACGTGGGGTCTCCAACCACATCTCCACAATCCCAATCCCCTCAGCATACACTACCCGATCATCACCCATAGCGGTAGGACAGGGAGGGATGGACACCAGCTGTGTAAACCACTCCTTGTGATGTGTGAGGCTCTTGGTACACCCTGAGTCCTTGTACCATGCGAGATCCGCCTTCTCCACCTACGACATGTCAGACTTCGCCATGAAGGGACGGTCGCGCACCTCCTTGGCCACATTCATGTTGCCAAAGTGGCACACACCAGCCTGGGTTTTCTACTGTTGCTCTTGCTACTGACGCTACTATGACTGCTACTGCTACTGTTGCTACTTTTCCTGCTATTGCTGAGATGACTGCTGCTGCTGCTTCTCCTTCTGGTTCCTCTTGAGCTTGAAACACTCCTTTTTGTAGTGTTCTGGCAGTAGTTGCACTTGTCTCTCTTTCTGCCTTTATGCTGTCAAGACTGTTGCTGCTGCTACTGGTTTCGTGAGCTCGTGGCCACAAAAGCTACTTCAGTGCTACTACCGCCATTACGTTTTGCTGCATTGCGATGCAATTCCACCTGCACCAGGTGTGTGTAGATGAAGTCGAGGTCGAGAGTTGGCTGGCACTCCAGCGTCTCTCGCACGGTGTCGTAGCTGGTTGGGAGTCCCCTCAGCAAGAGGAGGATGAAGCGCATCTCTTCCACAGGATTGCCGACCGCTCTCAACTGCTTCGCCAGCTCCTTTGCCCTGTCCAGATACGTTTCCATCCCTTCACCACCCTGCATTTTCAGCGCCATCATCTTTTCCTCCAAAAGCATGAGGAATGCAGGATCCTTGCTCTCATACTTCTTGCACAACATGTCCCACCCCTCCTTTGCAATAGCCGTCACTCATGTACTCAAGATGCGGGTTGGAGATGGTGTTGACAAGCAACTTGTAAGCCTGCCTGTCCTTCTTCCACTCCTCATACGCCATTGGTACAGCTGCAGAAGAACCTACATCGGCTGCATCCTTTTGCGGCGTCTTCCTCGCCACCACCTGGGCTGCGGTGATGCCTTTTGCCTATGGAACTGGAGCCGGCTCGTCGCCGCTCACCACATCCCACAAGCCCCTCTCCTCAAAAAGGAGGCGGGTAAGGATCTTCCAAAACGTGAAGATGGCACGTCCCTCCAGCCTCTCCAAAGGCTGGGCTGCTGTTACAATGCCAGCTGCTGCCATTTTGAGCCTTGGTGATGCTCAGTGCTGCCCTTGGATGGCGGCGCTAGCCCTGCTTCTGTTGCTGCTTCTGCCAGAAATCTGTCTGGCAGAATATGGACTGTAGATGCCAGCAGACTAGGATTTTGGATAAATGAAGCCCACCACTGGAAAATTCAGATCAAACCCTTTCAGATCAGCCCATGAAAAAGGGTCATCAACAGAGGATTTTGAAAGATATGACCTCTTGAAAACAGGGTATACTTCTGCTCCTACTCCAATTCAGGCCAGCCAGCTTGTAAACGGCGTTTCTCCCAAACGAATCACTGGATTTCAAATATTTTTGCTCAAATAGAAAGCTTAGGAAAAATACTACAGTTCGCATGTGCCATCTTTTGAATTTGACAAAGAAACAAGAGAGTTATGGTCATCACAAGGCGACAGTCTTACTCATAGAAAAGAGTGTAGCCCTGGCTCGCCTTGTTTTGAGCATAACTCTCAATCCGATTGTTGGATCTTCGCAATCTTGGGCTCCTTGAAAAGCTTGTCTCTTGTAATTGAAGATACATTGGTTGATTGTTAAATCTGGTGAAGGTTTCACCCCAGCCCGTCACTCTCAAAGTAACGGCCTGTGCTGGCTGAAAGTGGCAGAACTTGGCTATGATACCAAAATGTTGGACCTTGTGGAGAGAGGGAGCCTTGGAGCAGCGAGCATGTGTGATTGGAAGGGCATCACTTGTGCTGAAGAATGGTTCTTTAATCACTCAAAATGATGGAGTACATATAGAGCTAGAGCTTGGGTAAGTCAGCCCTCTCACAAGCCACACCACTTAGCCATGGAGGCTAAGGCTCACACAGTAGAGTCCATAATCTCACACAAGGGGGGAAATGAGCCTAGCAATCAGGCTGAGCACTCACACACAACCTAGAGAGCTAGAGAATACTCTCATGGCACACTACTAGTGGTCACATAACCCACAAACCCATGGAGGATCGCCATGTATCTATGGCTAGCACACAAGGATCTCACCTCACCTAAAAAGTAAGGAGAGGTACCTTTATCCTAGTCAGCACACTTTGACAAGGCAATCCTAAGACCAAGGACCTTTTTGGATATATCTCCCATCAGGTCTTGACCCTGGACCTCTTGCCTTTTCCTTTTCTCAGGCTAAGGCATGGAGCCATCACCCTGTTGGGAAAGGAGCCATCCGGCTCAGTTTCAGGTCCACAGGAGCAAGTTCCAGGACAGTACCAGATGCCTGCTCCGATCATCAATCCGACTTCACCATTGGAACGATCAGGTTGCAAAATGCTGAGGGGATTAGGATTGTGGAGATGTGGTTGGAGACCCCGCGTGGCATTGAAGTGGGAGTTTTCCATGGCGTGCAGTATGTACCTGATGCTGAGTTCAACCTTCTCTCAGTGTCCTCTCTCACCAACATAGGACTACGCGTTGTTTTTTACGATGATTATGGCTACATCCTCAACAAGGAAACAGGAGAGGAGTTGGCCAAGTCGGTGAAGGAGGGCGACATGTACCGCTTGCTGGAGACGACCAAGATCCCGCGTGAGCAAGGTCTTGCAGCAGTGGTGTAGGCGACAGATGGCGAGATCTGGCATGCGCGCTACGGCCACATCGGCATGCGCGCCTTGCACTAGCTTCAAGCAGAGCAGATGGTGCGTGACCTGCCTATCATCTCTAACTTTGAGCAGCAATTATGCATCGGCTGTTTGGAGGGGAAGCAGCATCGTGAGGCGTTCTCTTAAGCAGGGGAGCGTGCAAAAAAGGTATTGGAGCTGGTCCACACGGACTTGTGCAGACCAATGCAGACCCACAGCTTTGGAGGCTCTAGGTATTTTCTCACCTTCATTGATGATTTCAGCCGTTACACTGCTGTGTTCTTCCTTTCCTCCAAGGACCAGTGCTTTGACAGGTTCAAGGAGTTCAAGGCCATGGTGGAGA
>SZWC01035359.1:1414-17123 GCA_023375785.1 Penium margaritaceum | reverse complement strand
TGCTGCTGCTGCTGCTGCTGCTGCTGCTGCTGCTGCTGCTGCTGCTGCTGCTGCTGCTGCTGCTGCTGCTGCTGCTGCTGCTTCTTTTGCCACTGCTGCCGCCACTGCTGCAGCTGCTGCTGCTGCTCGTGTCTCTGACAAGGCACAGCAGGGTTTAGCAGTACAACTTTCCGCCTCACAATCCTCCCTCCCCTGGTGTGCATCACCAGCCACGGGTTTGTCAGGATAGCTGCCACAGTTGGCCTCCTCTGCGGCATCACCTGCAGCAGAGAAACCACCAGCCCTCTTGCTTCAGCGCTGAGTTGCGCCCAAGCAGGGTCAGTCAGGGGTGGAGCGCCTGTGGCATCTTGCAGCAGGTCACAGCTCCTGAGCACACTAGCCTGCTGCTGCTGCTGCATGCTGCTGGTATCTTGACCCTCCACGTCATCTCGCTGCTGCTGCTCAATAACCCCCTGTTGCTGTCCTGGGCCGCTTGCACATCGCTGTGGGCTCTTGCTGCTGCTGCCAGCACAGCCACTTGGCAGCATCTGCGGGAAAGGGTGGCTACCGCAGAGGAGGATGTGGAGGATGATGCCAAGAGACCACACATCAGCTTTGAAATCGTACTCGCCATCGTGCACCTCCGGGGCCATATACAGGGGTGACCCCGCCGCGCCCCGCACTCTCTCGCCAGGCCGCAATGTGAGTGCGAGCCCAAAGTCTGCGATCCGGTAGCACACAGCATCGGCACCGCCACTGATGGCTACTGCTGAGTCAACAGATGGTAGTAGCCCCTCTGTTTCCCTCCTGACGTGCCCTGCCGCGGGTGCTGGCCGCTCCCCTGCTTCTGGTTTTGAAGCAGCAGCAGCAGAAGCAGGCCGGCTGGCCACTTGTGCCTGCTGCTGTGCTTCTGCAGAAGCAGCAACGCAGCAGCAGGGACAGCTGGCCAGCTGCGCTGCTCGGAATGGCGATCGCATAAATGGGAGGCGCATTGAAGTGGAGTATGCTGCGGCATCGTCAGTGGGGATGCAAGCGGCAGTGGTTGCACCGGCATGGACATGACCACCAAGTGCAGTAGCAGGAGAACTCGCAGTAACAGGAGCAGCAGCAGCAGGAGGAGGAGGAGGAGGAGGAGGAGCACTACCACGAGTGAGAGGAGCTGCGCCACCACCCGCGACGGCTGCGCTTGGCCCAGGGCATTCTGAGTCTGTCCCTGAGTCAGGCCCCAGACTTGTCAGGGTCAATGACCCTGACCGCTGCATAGTAGAAAGATCCTGCACTTCCTTCTCTCGCCCAGGTCGTCCTGCGACCTCCCCACACCGCTGCGAAGTGGGCAGCAGGGGCGACACGGCAGCGGCACAGGCTCTGGCGAGGCCGCGCTGATGGTCCCACGGCAGGCGCCATCTGCTGCTGCGCAAGATGTTCTCCGGCTTGAGGTCGCGGTGCAGCACGCCCTGCCGGTGGCAGAAGGCGACGCCCATCGCGATCTGGGTGAGCGCGCGCGCCGCCTCGCGCTCCGAGAACCTTCCCCGCGACATCACCTCCTCATACAGCTCGCCACCCTCGCACAGGTCCATTAGGAGCTGCGCGCCGCAGCTGCGCTCCGTCCTGCGGCGCCTGTGCTCGCCCCCCTCGGAAGCAGCAGCGGCACCATCGCACACGTCCGCGAGGAAGTTCACATCGCCGCCGCCAACTGTGGAGGCGGCGTGACGTTCCGCCCCTTTCCGAAGCTCTCGCCTTCCCGGTTTGTCCTGGTTCTCTGCCGCAGGACATGCAGTTGAATTAGCAGCAGCTCTGCCAGCTACGGAGGGAGCAGCAGGGGTAGCGTCGGCGGCTGCAGCACCGCCAGCTGCGGTAGAAGCAACAGCCTTCAAGCTGCTGGCAGCGGCGACAGCAGAACCAGTTGAACCCTCTGCACTTGCTCCCACCTGTCCGC
Source organism: Penium margaritaceum (assembly GCA_023375785.1). Classification (NCBI taxonomy): domain Eukaryota; kingdom Viridiplantae; phylum Streptophyta; class Zygnematophyceae; order Desmidiales; family Peniaceae; genus Penium; species Penium margaritaceum. The sequence goes on along the minus strand of SZWC01035359.1, from coordinate 15,208 downwards.
CGTTACCTCTATCTTCCTGTCGCTCCTTTCGAGACTCCTCCCTTTGGACAATCGCCCCTCTGAGCCCCACGACATGAGGGTGCCCGCCCGCGTCGCTAAGCCGCAGCATCGCTCCAACCTCGCGCGACAACATCTCTCGGCCCTCGCGCGCCGCGAGCTGGGACGCGGGAACGTGCTTGCACGCCAGCAGCTCGCCAGTGCGTAGGTCGACGACGCGCGTGACGGTGGCGAAGCGCCCGATGCCGATGACATCTGCGTCAGCGGGAGAGTGCAGCACCGGCCATTCGTCAGCGGGAAACCCAGAAGAGACGCAGCCCGGAGATGCCGCGTCGCGGCATACCCCGCCGCTCCCCCCTTGCTCCGCCGAGCCGCGACGAGGCAGCCTATCCGCGACGCTGCCACAGGTGGCGGGCTGCCCCAGTAACTCTTGCCCGGGAGGAGATTGGAAGGGAACTCGAACCCCAGCAGGACGAGAGCACGGATGCTGGTGACGGCGTTCATGCTGCCGTTCACGACGCGTATCGGCAGCCTCATCCACCACCCGAGGCTCGCGGAGGGGCGAAGAGAGTCGCCCAAGAGAACGCGAGACCTGATGAGCACTGACTTTGCGCGGCGACAGCTCCGGCCGCGCCGCCGAGTTTGTCATTTCTTCACTCTCCACTGTCCGCTTGTGACGCAATGACGCGATGGAACGGAGGGTGGGCATGGGGTCCCGTGTTCTTCCACTCCTCTTCCGGAACAGGTTAGCCCGAGACTCCCTACTAGAGTCGGCCCGTGAAAACGTCCCAAGTGAAGACCTTGCCGCCGCGGATGGGTACGAAAGCAAGATATCTCTTGGTCGCTAATGGGCAGCTCAACCGCGATGACTCGCATGCACGACGCGGCTGGCGCCGAACTCGTGTTGTCCAGGTAGTCTGAGGGGAAGGCAATGGAGGCATACCGGAAATGGACCTTGCACCGAGCTTGACGGCAGCAACTCCCCGGCCATCCTGAGACGGGTGAGATAGAGGGCGACCCGGCGATTCGAAGGCGAACATTCGGTTTTCGCCTGGTTGGCTGGACGTCTGCCAATCCACTAGCGAGAACAACATCGGGGACATCCGCTTTGCTCCAGCTCGACGAAATCGAAGGCAATGGAGTTGTCGACATTCATAACGGTTCAGCAAGGGAGGCCTCGATGGCCGAGCCGCCTTTGGACGGCTCAGGTATCGAGGCCGTTTGTCCTGAAGGGCGCGCAGACACGATGGAACGAAAGAACTTCTCGCTTCGGGCCGCGAAATCGCTAGACTCTAGCACTGGTGGAGTAGTAGACTTTTTGGCCAGATGCGAATCGATGGCGGTGAACTGTTCAAGTGCTCCGAGTCGATGTTTATCTACATGGGTCTCTATACCGAAGCATGATTTCGAAGGGATGCAGTAAGAAAGCCGAACAGTACAGATTTTCCAGAACTGACGGAGTTAACAATGGCGCGAACTATTGCAACATTGCTGACTCATACGGGCGGCTTTTGTTTTAGGCAGGATAATGGCGACATAAAATGAGGAAGGTTTTATTCGGAACAGAATTGCAGTGAAGCCTGAAATTACTGGAACAAAGCGTTTGGACCGTCGAAACCGCCTCCAGGCAGCGCCATTCGCGGGGGGTGACGCTTCGGATGCACGTGACAGCTGTGACGTCTTTGCAAGGACCCCTTCATGAGGGAAGCTTCATAGCAAGTAGTTCCCAATGTCCCTCGCCCACCAGAGTACCCACGCGGTGGAGGGAGCGTATGGGGGAACGCATCCGCACTGCACGCTGCATCGATGGTTCATCCTCGGTTTCAGATCATGGGAGCAACTGCACTTCCCACATCAACGCACGATGACGCCTCGGTCCAACATTTCCCGAGAGTTCTGCGGTAGAGAGGGCAAGAAGGTAAGAAGGATCTTTTGGAAGACATTCATTCATGAAAAGTTTGCAAGCTCACTATTTTCGCGCGCGGGTACCCCGGACTTGCCAGCTTGGTCTGCGGTGCCGATGACGGGTAATACTGCCATTGGAGGTTTCATTTGAGCCGAATTCTGAGGCATGCCACAGAAGAAGCCAAACCCTTCTGCAGCAGAAATACGGAGGCCGCTGACCTTAGAAAACAAAAGAAAATTTGGGTTTCTAATGCGTGCGGAATCGCGATACGTCTTTCATGGCGCGATCGATCGTCATCGATTACTGTATTTTTTTCATCGATATCATATCTAATCGGACATCTGCTGTCACAGGTCGCCGCAGGAAACATCCATCTACGGCAATACGAACTGTACGCCAAATTGATCACGTCAGCATAGTCTCGGCGATATTGCGTTTGCGGCAAACCACGCGATATGGTTTGCATGGCTTCTGCAGGGGGTCACTTCCCAGTCAGTTTTCCTGCTGTAAAAAATCTCCCACGATTTCAGAACGAAGGAGGACTGCGGATGGTGCGGCATAGTGGCGTCTAGTGGGGTGGTGGGGAAGGGGGAGGGGGAGATGCAGGTGTGGTTGATGTTCGGTAAGCCTCGTCCCTTGCGTATGGCATGAACATAACATCCGGCACGAAGACGATTAATGGACAAAGCAAGGCTATGGGCAGTCAGCGCACATGGCGGTTTCCCCTTCGAGCTCAACACGACCAGCCACGAGAGGCGAGTCGCGGTTCTTCCAATGAGCGAGCACGACAAGTATCTCTTGAAATATTGTTTTTTTGAATTGCCGCCGGCCTCGCTGAGTTGGACAGCAACTCGTCCGTGCAGGAAACTCTGGATAGCATAGTCCTTGCCGGAGTGCAAGATCCCTTTTCTTTGATGCAATGTCATACGAAACCATTGTTTTGCTATTCTGTCGCTTTCCGAAAAGCAGTCGTAATGGGGTGACATTTGCGAGATGAGTGATACTTTTTATCGAGTTACAACATGAATGTGAAGTCGTAATACCGGCAATTTGCCATCCAACAACAATGCGGAAAAAAATTGGTCCAAGGTATGAGCTACAGGCCAGAAGAGGGAAAACGATACTCTACCGAATAGGTGCTCAACATCCTTAGGAGCATCATTGAAAACAAACTTTTCCCAGAGTTTAGCGAACGGTTGAATCCCAAAACATCGCCGAAAGCTGCAGCATGAATGCTGCGCGGCAGGCCGGCCTGGTCTCTGAGGGTCGAGAACTTAGCCACTGGAAGGTGGTCATATTCTTTCCACAAACGGATATTTTCCGGCGGAGGTGGTAGAAAGCACCTGACGCAACCGATCTTTACCGGGAATCATGCGATAAGAGATATGCAAAGAATATTGCAAACGTGCCACGTCGAAACTAGGTCAAGACGAGTTTCAGCCCAATAAGAATGCGGTGACACATGCTAGTCGACCAAGCACCGGGTGCCCCTTGACTCACCATTGCGTCAGCTTTCAACTTCCGGCGGACGATTGACAACGGCAACGTATCATGCTACTGTTGACCATAACTCTGGTTCCATTTTCCAAGGAACCAAGTTTCAACTGACTTTTCCGGATGGGCTACCTCATCACCAAGGCATCCTGAACATTTCACCCGACTCCATGGAAATTATATTTTTCCAGCAGATATTTGGCTAGACTGTTATAAAATAAAGTTTAAATTATATTTTATAGTAAAACTCAGACAATTAAACATAAATATTTCATTATTCTCACATTTGCAAATAATTCTTCAACCAACTTCATTTTTCGCATGCAACCTTATGGTTCCTGTTGAACAAATAAGCTTAAATTATCCAAATATGTTTCTGAAATGTGTTTTCAAAAGTTTTTATACTCTGGGCCAGGGGAGAGAGGTGTGGGTTCGCCCTAAGAAGATGCGTAGATGCTTCCTAGCGACACAGCCACCGACGGGGCGTCAGTGCCTGGACAGACGGTGTCGACAGTCACAATTCGTGCACACAAAGGCAACGGTCTGGCTGAGAGACACAAGGCAAACTCTCAGAATGCTTCAATAACATTTGCGGAGAGGAATGACAAATGACAGGTCCGTGGGATAAGTACCTGGCGCGGCGCACAACGGGTGTCGCACGTGGCACTGCAAGATCTGACCTAAAACCTGCCCAAAAACCATTGTGTTCACCGTAACTCTACCCGGACATGTCAGAACGCTACGCCGTCAAAACCTGAACGTGTATGATCAAAAAATGGACGCTACGAATGGCCACATGCATGCATCCGGCATCAAACGGTGGACACACAATGCAAAAACATGCAAATCAGGCCCACGGCCAGTCCACCGATAAACTCCGACGTGCTGCAGAAAAACTCCAGATAGCCTCGAGTAGCGTTCAAAGCTTTGAAGCAGTCGTCAGTCACCTCAAAATTGTTTGTACGCCACCAGATGACGCACCGATACCACCAAGGTCTGCATCAGGGATCTTCAGAAGTATGGACACGGCCGAGTGGTCATAGTAAATTGTATAGGTCAAGAAGAACGTCACAAATCACAACACACCCCTATGACCCGATGGTATGCATGTCCATACACGTGCAGCATTGAAGCGAGTACAACAACAGGTGGAATGAAAAATGTGACACGGACATAGACATACCCCACACTGAACCACTCTCAGGTAAGGGGCGAAGTCCAACAGAACAAATGGCCACCAGGAAATTTCCGCATGCTACTGCCTTTGTCAAGAAGTCAGTGCCAACCCAAATGATGGAGATCACTTGTCGCTCCACCATATAACGAACAAAGAAATGCTCAACCGCAATGTGCTTCGTGCGAGCATGAAAGACACCAGAGTTCTGTGCAATGGCAAGAGCCCTTTAGTTATCTCAACGAAGCAAAATGCCGGGTACTGACTAGCCAAGCTAAAGGAATAGGTGCTTCAGCCATACCGCCTCAGCAGCCCCTGCACCCAAAGCAACATACTCTGCCTCTGATGAGCTTCGTGCAACGCAGCCCTACTTCTCGCTGCACCTAGACACAGCGGTTCCACCGAGCAGGAACACGTAACCAATGTGACTGCGTCCATGTGGGCTCCAAGCCCAGTCGCTGTCGGTGAAGCCGCCAAGGACCACCGAACACTACCAGCGAAAGCAGCGTCTGAGGTACGATGTGGAGACCACGTACTACACCACTCGCAAAGCCGCGTGAAGGGCTTTAGCGCGTGGAGCTTGCGAAAACTGGGCAAGGAGGTTGACGGCAAATGCGATGTCAGGACGTGTGGTAGTGGCCAAACACATCAGAGATCCGATGAGACGCAATTACAGGGTCACATCCACTGTCTCCCCCAGCTGTGCGGGATCGTCCACCCTCAGGGATTCCTACCCGTGAGGTGTGAGAGGTTTGGAAGACGTGGGCACTGTGGTAAGGAGGTCGATGAAGTGCTCCCCCACAACACGTGTGTATTTGGCCTGATGCAGTAGTATAGTGCCACATCTGTGGTCTCGCACGATCTCCATGCCAAGAAACACAATTGCGGAACCAATGTCCTTCATCTAATAGGCAGTCTCGAAATCAGCCTTGGCCTCCTTCAGGGCCTCCAGTGAAGGAAACGCATTCTAAAGGTCGTCGACATAGACCAGGATGGCGGTGAATTGCTCAAGCGTCCGTCGAATGAAGAGAGAGGGATCTGCCTCGCTCTGTACATATCTCGCACAAGTCAGGGTGCCAGTGATCTTCTAGTTCCAACATTAAGGAGGCTGCTTGAGGTTGTAGAAGGACTTGTGTAAGCGTCAGACCTTGTCACTGTCCTCAACGCCAGGTGGCTGAGCCACGTCAATCTCCTCATCCAGAGAGCCATGGAGGAACACATTCTTCACATCCATGTGGTGTAGTTCCCAGTCATGCTGAGCCACTATACCGAACAGAGCTCGAGCTGAGGTCATGCGACCGGCAGGGGCAAAGGTATCACTATCATCGATGTCCTGAATATCACAGTACCCTTTGATGACCAAGCGAGCCTTGTGGCGGTCCAATGAGCTATCTAGTTTCACTTTCTTGCGTCAGACCCACTTGACCTGAATAGCCTTCCTCTCCGTTGGAAGGTTGACTAGCTCGTAAACTCCGTGCTCTCGGATGGCACGAAGCTCATCCTCGCAGGCAGCACGCCAAGCGTCAGCATCCTGTGATAAGAGTGCTTCCCTCAATGTCCCCGGGTCAGGTGCCATAGAGGGAGAGCTCTGCGTTGCGAGAGCACACGCCTCTGTGCTAGGTGTGACGACCACAAGATCGGCTGCTGCATCAGAAGCGATATGAAACTCGCTAGTGACGAGGTCGTGCCCTTCGGGACATGCTGGATGTACCTCTCTGTGCTCAGTGCGGACGGTCACGCCTAGGGCCTTTGTGCCAGGATCACCACTCGCAATGCTGCGAGCGGAGCGCCTGTGTGCGGGTCCAGACACCTACTGAACTCCGGAGTCCAATGGTCGAAGACGACCGCCAGGCTCACGGGAGTAACTCGGGCTCGAGGGGCGCACCTCGGGCTCAGGAACGGGCACAATGACAGTTGGGGAGGGCTGAGGCAAGGGAGCTGGTGATGGCGTGCGAGGAGATGCGGGTGTGGGAGACATGGGGCTCGGTGTGACAGTAGGAGCAGGTGAGGCAGGTCCACGCACAGAGGTAGGAGTGCAAGCGGACACAGGTATGGTCACATGAGAACGCATAGGTACAGGATCATGGGCTCTTGCGGGGTGTGAGGGTTGAGGGGTAGAAGACGGTGGTGCTAGAGAGATCTCTGGACCGACAGTGATGATCGCTGGGTCATCAAGAGCCAGAGAAGTGGAGGGAGCTCAAACGGACACATCAGCCTGGCGAGCGGTCCTCGCAGTTGCAAACTCCCCCATCCGTGGAGAAACCTCACATGTAGGATCGTGTGTGATGGTCAACGACGTTATCAAAGTAAGATCACGGTAGGTGAGGGACTCAAAGAAGAGCGCGTCGCGTGACTCAACAATGGGACGACGAGTAGGGTTTCAAAAACGCCATGCCTTCGGTCACAGAGAGATGCCGACGAAGGCACATAAGCGGCCCCGTGGTGAGACCTTGGACCCCTGCTGGTTCTTCGTCAACCACACAGAAGCTGAGGATCCTCAAACGCGGGTGAGGCGTAGGTCAGTATGGTGGCCGAACCAGAGCTCATACAGGGGATGTGGTCCGAAAGAGGATCGTGCGGGAGGCGGTTCTAGACCCAAGTCATGTAGGCGAAGCCTTCAAAAGTGAAGGACTCTAGAAGACCGCACTAAGACCGCATAACGCAAACCGCATTCTCCATGGTGCGCTTCCAGCGGTCAGAAACACCAGTCTGTTGAGGAGTAGCAGGAGCGGAGACCTGGTGAAAAATCTCTTGCTCAGCGAAGAAGCTGGCCTTCTCGCAAAGAAACTCGCCGCCGCGATATGAGTGAAAGGTGTGCAGCGTATGGCGGGACTGCCGCTCAGCCATCACTAGCCAGAGGCAAACCGCGAGAGCGGCCTCACTCTTCTAGCGCACGCTGTAGACCCATCGCATCCGGGTGAAATCATGAGTCAGGGTCAGGACGGTTCGATCCCGATCGGACAGATACTTGACAGGAAGGGGACCAAGAAGGTCCAAAAGGACTAACTCGAGAAGGCGAAGTGCTCGTGAACGGGAGTCAGGGTAGATGCAATGATGCATCTTATCCTGAGCACAGAAGAGACATCGGGTCTTGGACGGCTTCTCGAAAGAATCTGCGTCAAAACCGAGGGCTGGTTGTACTCGAATGAGCTTTGACACAGTGTCAGAGCCTACATGACACAGGGTTGATGAAGCAATCGCCGGTGCTCAGGAGACAAAACACAAGTGAAAAAAACACGAGCGGAAGGGGAAGGGGTGCAAGGAGCAGAAGTCTGAGAGACACGATACAGGTCATCCACAACAGAGGTACAAAGAACAATACTACGAGTGTTAATGGCAGTCACATTCGTGGACTCTGTAGTGTGCTCCACAGAGAGTCCCATTAGTGTGCAAGCACGTACAAAAACCAAACTGAGCTCAAGGTCAGGCACAAACAACACTTTGGAAAGATAGAGGGGGCTTGACGGACCATCAAAACATACGACCCCAACACCCTGGATGGGCAAGGACTGACCAGAGCCTGTGCGGATGGAACGAACAGACGCAACAGGGTCGAGAACAATTAAATCACTGGGACGACAGGTCATGTGATGAGTGGCACCAGAATCAACGATCCAAGTGCCACCGGAATCACGACAAGAGGATGTCACTGTACAACCGGCAATGGAGCACTCGGCCTCAGACGGACGCTGGGCAATAGATGGGGAGGAACGACGAAGGGCACAAAGGTGAGACTCATGAATCCAATCCGTATAGTCTGGTCCATCGTCATGACATGCCGAGTGTGCCCCCCCATACGAGTCATCCCGAGCCACAAGAACAGACAAACAGATAGCATGTGAACCACCCGGCTGTGACAGCACACTCAAACCTCCTTGAAAGCAAAGTGCCAAAAGGTGTAGCTCGGTGATGGTGCGGTCACGTGGGTCTGAGTCACAGCAGGTCGTCGGTGGTGAAGCGGGAACTGCTACGGTCGTGGTCGTCGCGCGCCCGGAGGATGTGCTACTCGATGTAGACCATAGTGCGTGTACAACCTAAAGCATGCAAGTGATCGGCGCCCAGTCGAGCGGCTGTTGGCACTCGGTGTAGCGATGGGTGCCTCCACAATTGTCGTTGTGAATGGAGCATCCACTGCTACTGCCCGATGACGGCTACTATTGCGATTGCTTCTAAACCGAGTCGCACCTATGTCGCCCCTTCTTCCTCTATGTTGTTGCCGCGACACCCTGTATCTGAGTTAGTGTAATCTGGGTGGGAGGGGAGGAGGAGGACGTGACAAAGGATGGAGGAGTCTGTTGGAGGGGCGTCGGTGGTGATGCAATGACTGTTGTAGCAATGGAGGTCTCTTGATGAGCCACGGCTTCCTCACAAGCAAAAATCAACTGGAGGAAGAGCTGGTACGCTCAGGGAAGAAGTTGCGGTGAGGCCAAAAAAGGCTTGAGCACTGCGTCGCTATACCTTGTGAAGATGTCTCTGTGCTCAAGGCAAAATCCAAGCATGATCATTCGAAGCGCCCACAACTATGTCCCTCCTGAGGTCCCGAGGTGCGTGTAAATGCGCATGGCACGTCGCCAGTGGTCGGTTGCAGGCTCGGCATGCCCTTGACAAAGGGAGTGAAAGGCACGGATGTGCGTGGTGCGGGTGGCGTGCGTCTCTATAGCAAGCAAGGATAATTCCAGGTCCTAGCCCCTCGTGTGGATCAGCGCCGGTACATGTGCTTGCCTCGCCAAGAAAGAAGCAGAAGTTGACGATAGTCTTGCGCGACATGGCGTAGAGAAGTCCGCGCATCGCCCTAGTCGTTGTCAGCACCTGTGCTCGGTCCGTAGTCTGATAGGACTGTGGTAGTATTGCCACACGCCCTCTGAAGTGACCCTAACCTGGAAGAGGATCTCACAGTAGTCAAAGCCGTCCTCGCTGACATACCGTGGGGGCGGTGTCTCGAAGTCCTTGGGTTGCCGTTCCATAGGGAGGGCAACCACAGGCTGGGAAGGACGAGAGATGGTAAGACGCCGGAAAGAGGGAAGTTGCTGGGGTGGAGGTTAGGTGATGATCAAAACTCAAGAAAGCGAGATGTATGTGAGGGTCGAGAGCTCGTCTAAAGCTGGCGGAGACGCTCCTAAAGCACACAAATCTCGTGCTCAAGGGAGTCACCCTCCATGCCTGGCATGTTTGGATCCTCGTCCTAAGGATTAGGAGGTGGCAGGTTAGCTCTAGCTCGTGTCTTCGGTGCTGGAGCTGACTGCTGAGTAGAGGGTGCGACCCCGGCCGCTCCCTCGGAGGTCTGTGGTGGAGTCGTGGAATGACCTCAAAGCTCGGTGAGTGTATGGATGGCGTCAGTCTACTCCCGCTATAGGCGACACATCTCATCCTGCTGTCTTTGCAGGTCCTCAATAGCTTGCAAGTGTTAGCTCATGACCCTTAAGGAGGAAGAAGAGAGATCTAGTACCTTTTTTCCCTTATAACTAGACGGAGCCAAGTCGCCGCTCATTATGGGCTGAGATGTCAACGTGGTCAAATTGCAAAAGCGTGAGCGTTTCTCGAGGATTTGAAATGATGGCAACTTTTGACCCTCGGACCTAAAGTTAAACTAAGGCAAGTGCTAACGCCAGCAAGAAGTTGCTGACGTCAGCATGACCTGATGACATCAGCAAGGAAAAATGCTGACATCAGATCCCCTTCCCTACTTTTTTTGTGTCAACCTTCGCGGTTGCTGCGCTAGTAGGGGGCCGCTCCACAGCAGCCGCCAGAAGCTGCGCTACAGCTTTCGCGTAGCTGCTGTTGCTGTTGCGGCATCAGCTGTAATAGCAGGCGCGTGGCTGCATGCGGAGCGGCCGCCTGGCGGCTGCGTGCGCGGCTGTGGCAGCAGCTATGCACTGCTGCTGCATGCTGCGGGTGCTGCACGCTGCTGTTGCCGTCACACGCTATTGTCGCTATTGCTGGTATGCTCTGTTGTTGCCGTTGCTACTACCATTGCTATCGTGTTGCTGCCGCTGCTATTGCTGCTACTGGTGCTGCACTGCTGCTTTGCTGATGTCGCCACGTGTTGCTGCTGTGGTGCTGTCGCCGCACGCTGCTGCTGTTGCTGCTGCTACCACCGCTGCTGCCGCCCTGTTGCTGCTGCTGCCCAATGCTATTGCTGCTGCATGTGCCAATGTCGGCAGCTGCTGGCGACTGTAGTCTATTATAGCTGTTGCTTGTTGCCGCTTGCAACTGCTGTTGATGTAGTCTCACGTGATGATGGTGAACGATGTCGACTGTGATCGGCTGTCGTCGTCGATAGGTCCCTGTGAATCTGCTGCAACGATGACTCTTTCTACTGCTGCTCTACTATGTCTCTGTTGCACAGCTCTTTGAGAACTGTCTAACCGCTCGGATACCATGAGAAGATGCGTGGAAGTTTCCTAGCGACATAGCTACCAACCAGGCGTCATTGCCTGGTCAGACGGTAACGATAGTTTCAAGTCATGCACACAACGGCAAGGGTCTAGCTAGGAGACACAAGGCAAAGTGTCAGAATGCTTGAATAGCATTTGCAGATAGAAATGATAAATGACAGGTCCATGGCATAAGTACCTGCCGCGGTGCACGGCGGGTGTCGCATGCGGTAGTGCATGATCTGTCCTAAAACCGGCTCAAAAACCACTGTTTTGGCCGTAACTGTGCGCACACATGTCAGAACACTACGTCGTCTGATCCTAGATGTGCAGGATCAAAAGCCGGACGCTAAGACTGGTCACATGCATGCATTTGGCATCAAACGGTGGACACACAATGCAAAAAAATGCAAATCGGGCCCATGACCAGTCCACCGATGAACTTCTGCGTGCTGCAGAAAAACTGTAGGAGGTCTCCAGTAGCGTCCGGAGCTCTGGAACGGTCATCGGTCAGCTCCAAGCTGGTATTCCGCCACCAGATTACGCACCGGCACCAAAGGTCCGCATCAGGGATCTGCACGAGTATGGACACAACCGAGTGGTCGTAGTAAACTGTACAAGTTGACAGGAACGTCACAAATCACATCAGACCCACCGTTTGGACAACATGAGGTGAAGGACAGAGCCTCAAATAATGTATCATGCAATGTTGGATTTGTGTGATTTCACTTGCTCTAGGAGAAGGTCTAGGGTTTTCACGGGGAAATCAGGGAAGATTAAACACCTGATTTCTTTGGTCGATCATAGTGGTGGGAGACGAGGGTGAATCGCAAGGGAGTGTTCAATTGATGCTTCCTCTTGACAACACGGGCATGCGCCAAAGTTGTTTTTGTGGAAGGGTGATTTTCTCGTAACTGGTACGTACCAAACGCTTGTTTGGTGATGACTTCTTTACACTTGATATTGAAGGGTGAGAAGGCATGACCTTTTCCCATACATGACAAGTCAAACTAGCCATCCGGAAACTTTTGCGCCACACTTGCTTCGTGACATGGGGTAATTTTTTGGCCTTTTCGAAGCTGCTTGTACGTTTTGGTCGATGAGGGTAGTTAAGGAGGGAAGCGGGAAGCGAGAACAAATGGCCAAGCAGGTATTAGTAACTATGCGTCTAAAATGCAGGAAGTCCCAAGTTAAATGTTGGGAAGTGAAGTCTGGTGGTCGTGCCCAATGGCAGGATTGACAAAATTCCGTACTTCTCTATCATTTTGTTGTTATTCTTTGTAACGAATGCATGAATTTGGCTACATACAGGCACTTTTTTGTGATATCTCAGTTACACTTAAATGAGAGGGTCAGGACAGTCCGTCACTTGTGGAAGAGAGATCATGAAATACATGATGTTTTCACTCTTTTTCAACATGTTTCACGCTTGTTTACAGGTGTTCCGATACTTCGATGCACTTTAGCCGGGCACATACGAGGTTTGCACCATATCAGTGACACGTATTGTGCCTATGGGGGGAGCCGCATATGGGAACGTGGAGTCTAATGGGGCAGAATCTACGGATTTCAAGTTTAGGTGGTATGCTGGCCGTCAGGGGGTGAGATCTTCCGGATTTGAACACGCCTCCGCATCTCCTGAAAATGAAAATCCGTCTGTAGGTATGGAAGATGTACAAAACAAAGAATACAGCATCGCCCATTTGGTCAGTTTCTCATTACAAGAAGATAAAGGGAACAAGGTGTGGATCTAAGCTACGCCCTAAAGATTATTTCTGACCACACAATCAAAGATCAGTACGGTAGTGTGATGGGGTCAATTTCCAATGGTTTTGCCAAGTTGGTCTATGGTTGTGATGGTTGGTGGAAGACCCGTGAGGCCTTCGATTTCAATGTGGTCATTATGACTGTGGTCAAATTGCAGGGCTGGATAATCTTAAAGTTCCTTCTTCTCTGGATTTGGGATAAAGCCTACTACCTCTTCAACAAATTTTGTTGAGGTTTCAACCTTGTTGTTTATTGCAGAGAGACAAGGTCACCAATCATGGATCTTAGCATCAAGAATTTGCACACGATCTATGGAGGGCCAAATGATCGATCACTTTCCTTTGTGAGAAATCTACAAAAGGCTGTGTACCCTTGAGCAAGCTCCAAAGAAAGAGGCAATGCCAATAGATGGTTGGGTCAGACCTTAGCAAGTGTACAACTGTTGCTTTCCATTTCAAGTGGACTATGGGAGTTCGAAGCGTGAGATGGATGGATGCAATGGAAATCAGTGGCCATTCTTCAGGACATTCTGAAAGAAATGGAGGGTGTGATTCAGCTAAGCTTATTGGGTATGGAGGAAGGCATGAATCTATGAGTTTGGTCGTGAACCAAATACTAGAGTTGGCCATTTGATGTAGAGGCCACCTTTTGTGGTGGGGTTGACTCTCATTGCTAGGGAGAACAACTCGAGACAGTGGGATAAACTTAGAGGGGACTTTAAGCAGAGAGGAAGTCGTGCTGATTGGGGGCTTAGTCTTTTGCCAGATGATTTCCTAACATTGAAATCGAAAAACGGTGGGCTTCCACTTTGGACAGGTAATGTGGGTAGAAACAAACGGCATAATGTATAATTGGGGGCTTCCTGCATTGTAAAAAGGTTACACTACGGCAGACGGAAACGGGTCTCCATAAAGGTAGGTTTGTTTTTCAAACGTTTGCACGTCGATGAAAAACGTGTATCCTCTGGCAAAGGTAGCATGCGACCGTCTGGTTTATTTTGTGGATATAGATATAGATACAGAAATAGATATAGATATGGATATAGATATAGATATAGATATAGATATAGATATAGATATATA
>SZWC01035358.1:2774-14197 GCA_023375785.1 Penium margaritaceum | reverse complement strand
CCCCCCCCCCCCCCCCCGCATTTTTGGAAGGTCTCATTTACTTTATAATTGTTGTTCATAAAAATAAGATTTATATATTGAGAGATTACACTGAAGTCGCAAAATGGAAATTTCTGGACAATGACCACGTACCCGACGGGGTACCTTATCACCGGCACCCTGGCTGCGGGGCGTCCTGAAAGAAAAGTTTTGTAGTCGAGGCTTATGGAGATCAAAAATCGAAACACGGGGTGAATGAGGAACAAAATCCTTCGAACAGGGTGGATAGTGTTTTCGAAAATCCGGAACGGGGTACCTCGTAACTTTGCCGTAAAGGCCACCCTGGTCGAGGTCATACAACTTCGAGGACAGTGCTAGCTAATCGTGGAGTACCAAAAAGACCCTAATAGAAGGACTAAGGTACAATGCCAAGGTCGTTTTAAGCATGTAACGGCTTCTAGAAGGTGAAACAAGGGATCACACTGAGAGAGCGCTAGGAGAGTGGCTAATCATCCCGCTCTTCACTGGAGCCTTCGTTATAAGCCAATCATGACAATTGAGGGCTGACGTGGCATGCAGTACCGCATCGCAGGGGCCGGCAGGCGNGTTGCGACTGTGCCACATTCTGTGCAGAGATCAAACTCAAATTCCAGTTTCTCTTGTATGTGAAATACGTCATTCTGAGATACAACCAAACCCATCAGAACCAGGTTGAAGACTCGAATACATTCTGAGTTACATGTCTAGATTCCCCCTGAACGAACACAACTAATCAAACCACCCACATTTAACTCAGATTAGAACAAGAAATCCAATGACTGTTTTTCATTTGTTTGAAACTCATCTTCATTTTTTAGGCTAAAGAAACCAGGACTCTAATTCAGACAAACGATGTGACCCATAGGGTATTTAGACCTGTCTCGGAGTTCCTCATGATGAGAAGGTATTTCAAGTTCAGACAATTTCCCCCTTCCACACATGGGGTCTTCACGTTTTTTTGTGATCTTCGTTTCGCTTCTCTTTCTTTACGTACAAGATGACAAAAAACATCCTTGACAAAAGGTGACATGTAACTGATTCGATGAAATCCATGGCAGACTAGATCACAACCGCGATTCTTGAGGGGTTGCAACCCTCAAGCCATCCCTTCTCAACCCCCACAGTCCCAAATGACCCCACTCATGCCACGTAGCTCCTCCGACCCGTTGGCATGGCACTGCCACACAACACTACTCTCAAAGAGAGAGCAACCTCGGCATCTCCTATAATCCTAATGAGGGATTCGAGCCCTAAAGCTCTCATACCAATGTAGCAGATTTGACGACATCCTTAGACAGAAATTCCGGTGGTTGAGGGTCTCCAGATGTCGATTCATCCCATCTCACCGCCCACAGTCCTAGGTGACCCCACTGAAGCCACATGGCCCCTTCAACCGGCCGACGAGGCACTGCCACGCTAATGAAATTGCAAATAAAAACATAAAAAACATGAAGGATAAATTAATGAACCACCCCTGTTTGTGGCTCTTTCCTATCAAAGGGGGTGTGTTTCAAGAAGCTTAGAACGTACAAACCTACCTTTCTCCTTGTCAATTCAAAACACCAACCTCGCTATTGTAGTCAAACTTTTGTGTCAAACTTAAAAAGAAGACATAAGTTTTTACGCACATGTGATCCAGGCCGCCAATGCCTGGAAAAATGTTTAAAATAGTACTTAAGGTGTAACAAACAGTGCTCTCCTTCTAATAGTAGCAACGGTTTAACCTAAGGATTTTTTTCCCTTATATGATCCGTGACAACAAGCTTTGAAAACATTACCAAAAGAAATGTGAGAGACAATTGTTTTCATGATTATGAGGCTGATCATAAGTTCATCTTTGGAGCAACCTACACATGGAAGCTTTCATCTCGCATCCGATTAATCAATTATTGTGATGCATCTACATATTCAACCAAAATTCAAAATTAACCATCACATATCTTAAGAGTAGTTTTGTTGAAAAGAATCTCAGAGAAAAACACATCCTTGACATCACCAATTGATATGATGGTTAGTCACGTCATCAACTTCCAAATGTTTGCCTAAACATCAGACTGAACGAAATTATTCAACCACCTACAAGATCAATAAAATATTTGTAAGGTGAAACTTATTGTAAGGGGTCAACGTACGAGTAAGGGCTCCAATTGACAAATGTTATACAAGCACATGGAATGCTTCTTCTGCGAAATACCTTGGCTCTTCAGCTCCCAGTGTTCGCTCTACCAAATAGAGGTTTTCATCAAAGCTCATGAACAACCTTGCTGGCACGGATGGACGATGAGACGGTGCACCATCGGCGCCCATGTTCTCCATCTCCATCGTAATCTCCTCTTCATGGATTTGTGCGAGTAGACCGCCGCCTTAGACATCTACGCAGCACATCACGAAAGGAGGCACTTGATGTCTCGGACACAAGCTAGAGCACTCCATCTCCATAGGAATTGTGAGAAGCGGTGGGACCGCTCTTGTACTATGTACAGGTCTTTCTTGGGCTGTAAAAGCATGCAGCACTAGTGCTTGGAGCACATGCTGAGCTTGTGCCATGGGTGGCACAGTTTGGGCAGGTTGTGGCCGCTCAGCCACAAACGTTGGTGGCACGCCTCCTTGAGGTGGTGCACATGGTTGCACCAGTAGAGATAGTGCTCCTTACATAAGTGGAGGATGGCTTGTTCAAGACAAATGTGAACCCTGTTGCAATTGCATTTGCAGTTGTTTTTGCTGTTGGTTCTAAAGTTGTTACTGTTTAAACTATTGTTGCTTAGCACATACCAGCTGCTCCTAGAGTTGTGTGATTTGGGCTACTTGAGTCGCATGTGACTTTTGCAGCTTCTACATCTATGATGCTTGAGCTGCATGGGTCAGTTGGTCTTGTTGATGAAGGAGCTCTTGAGCGGAAATCTGCCGCCTCAACGCCTCCATCTCATGCGCCATGATGTGATGTGCCGCCACTTCTTGTTGCTCCATTCGTTGTGCCTCCTTGGCTAAGCGTTGTGCCTTTATCGATTCATGTTGTGCGTTGTTTGCAACATGGCGCCCTTGTGTCTCTCGTTGAGCACTTATAAGGGACTAGTGAAGAACATCTCCACCACCAAAATAATCCCTTGCCACTATTTTATGCTCAACATCATGACGTATTATTGTTTGTTGAAGCATGTTTACCGTTTTTTTAGCCAAGCGTCTTGGCTCTTCACCACCTTCCGCTGGTTCTTTCACGCGTGCAGGTTGAGTGCCACGTCCGATGACTACACGACACGTTATGAGGAAAGGCAAACGTCGTCTTCCCTCCAAGCTTGAGTTGCTACTGTTGCACATGTTCCTGACACAACAACCACGTGCATTTGTGTAGTGTCGTGAACTCCACCTCTTGTTTAGCACTTCCACGAAAATGGTGGAGAACATTTCCACCACCAAAGTGGTCTGCTACTGCTGCTCATACTACTATGCTTGTTGAGAGCACCACCTATCGCTCTGATACCATGTTAGTTTTTGTGACCTTGCAACGGAAAAGCCACCGCTTGCTCTCATGCGGCAAGGGGTTCCCTTGCTTCCATGGCATCATTATGTGCTCAACAAGCATGCCTTGCACAAAGAGTAGCAGAAGTAAATCACTGTGTAGAAGTCTTAGTTGAAAGTACAAGTATGGTACAAGGATTGTACAAGGAACAACAGCAAGTAGCATCTCAACACTATGCTTTGGTGGAATTCGTGGCCCTAAAGAAGGGCGCAAAGAATTGTTTGGCCGTCTAGGCCGTCAACACAAGGGTCTCAGCACAGCCACCGATACAGCTATGGAAGGCCTTCACGATGTTGGGGCAACCTCCTCCCAGGCTTGCATGCCTTGTTAGGCTTATAGGGCTCCTAGAGGGATCTCATACAATGTCCTCCACCCAGGCTGGCACTTAGGTTCCAGACTTATTGGGGCCTTGGAGGGATCTCCAACAGAGTCTTGGTCTGGGGCTCAAAAGTCAGAGTCTCGAGCAGGGTAAGAGATTGTAACCAGAAGATTATAGCCGTAGAGAGATATCTAAACCGAGAGGATCTCCCCCTTTTATACCTAAGGTCCTGGCATGATGACCACCTGAAGGAGAAGCTTCTATCAGGTGCTTCAGTTTAGCTCCCTCTCCATTCCTGGAATAGGGAAGCTTTCTTCAGGAGAAGCTTCCTCTAGTATAGAGTTTTTTACTAGCACCTCAACAGGTTTAGGGAGATGCTTCCTCCTAAAGGAAGCTTTGTCAGGTGTTTAGGTGATGCTTCCCGAGGAGGCTGCTTGCCCTTCATGCCTTCCCATGATGATCATTGATCTCGCCATGTTAATGCATCAGATTTGTCGACAAGGATACTCCTAAATTTTGCACCGTATTAGCCCATTTTGGTAGAAGGGGCCTTGGCTCCATGCATGAGGCTGTTGATGAAGTGGAAGCCTCATGTATAAGGTGCATGATGCTTGCTGAGCCAGCTACAAGATTCCCTGAAAAAGTGTGGCTATGCAGTACTGTGCAACAAGTAGCTCTCCTCTTGTTGGAGCTAGCTTAGGGCATGCCCATGTCTTTTGCACATGCCAGCACAACACTGTACTTTCCAAGTCCATAACGTTGCTTGAGACTGGACGCGAGAATGTGTTTAGCCCGTAAAGAAGGAAATTCCCAGTTGACGTTGACCCAAGAATCCACTGATAAATCCGTAACATTTTGTAAAGTGCTCAAAACATAGTGTCGTCTTCACTAAAACAGATCGTAGCACTTGCGTAGTAATCACTTTACTCAACACCCATGAGGATAGGGATCCCATATTTCATGTAATATGATATCATGCATTGAATCCATGATGAAAGTGTTCATATCAGAACTTAGAACATTGTCCACATGCATTAGCCCAAAGCACTAAACCTCAAAAAAGAAATGGGTGTCAAACATCCCATGTAATCAAATATGTTGAACTAAAGGCTTGATTAGTGTGTTTTGTTATGGGAAATGAGCGCACTACCCTCGTACACTGCCCCCAAGTAATGAACCTTTTCCCAAGGATGGGAATTGGAATGTTCCATTTGTAAAAGAATATTCACAAAGTGAGATCAAATGATTCATAAAAGAAAAACATTATACACCACAACAAGACATACACAAACGATTGTGAATATCCCTCTACCAATCATCCCTTGTCATAGATTGAATCTTATCACAATTATCATGTTTTTCACATTCTCAGACATCTTGAAACAAGGCCAAGAGCCAACAATATTTTTAGGGAATTATATCCTATAACTTCATACTTGATATCATCTATACACAGTGGAAAGCCTTGGTGTGTAACAAAAAACACTCAAATTTGAGTCGTACAGTTCGTTTGACATGCAACACCACATTGGTCATACGTTTATGACACCAAGCATGTTACCAAATTCAAGTAACGCCTATCTCACATCCATAGAGCATCAGTGTTGTTGCCATTCGAAAGGGGTAGAGGATTGATGTTGGGTAACACAAATGAATAATGCGAGGAAAAAAATGAAAAGTAGATGAACAAACTTCCAAGTTGTAACATGCCTATTCTAGTGTGGAATAATCCACCAATCGATACTGAAATTCTTAATGAAAACTCACACATGGTATACACATAGCTAGTTTAACACAATTTGGTAAGATGAAATGCATCATGAAGAATAAACCTATAGTGCTAGCTCTTACTACATGTGCTAAACCTAACGGTGGACACAAACTTTCTTGGCAATGGAAATACAATACGTTCTGTCCTTGTAGCCATTGTTGATGACGAAGGGGTATGCATTCTTTTGGCCATTAAAGAAAGTACCTTTTAATGAAGAAATACATCGTAAGGTGGCCTTCCATCTAAGTTGAGTGCTGATACGGAGAAAAAGGGACCTAAAAAGAGAAATTCATCCCTTAATGGTTGGCTTTGAACTTAGTAGGTAAGGGCCATACGGAATAGTATTATTATATCGATGGCTCAAGAATACATCTTGAGAAAAGAATCTTCTTAAATGGTCCCAAACAAATTGCCAAATTTGCATACAAACGTTTACTTGTGAACCATAATATGATCAACCAAGGTTGAACACGTTTTGCCGATACATGAATAGTAAACCATACTTAAGGACTTTTTCTTAACCTTTTACGTTAAAGAAAAATTGTGTAGCCAATAAAGATGATGAACAGGCTTGAAGAGTTGAAAACACGGAATTCAAGCACCTCTAAGTTACAATTATTGTCAAAGGAATTGAATAACGTTATGATAAAACTCTTTTCAAAACCTTAAGATAGGAAATAAATCTAATTAATTCTTGTTTAAATCGAAATTGAAGGGGACGAGATTGACATGTCTAAAGTATTGGTTGTTTTTGTTGTCTTTTCAACTCGGTTGAGATTATACAATTGAGGCCACTATCTATTGTGACATTTTTGTCGAGTATGAAAAAAAATGTAATAATCCTCCTCATGATTGCACAACCCTTCAATTCTGCCTTTGATTCTAGATGGTGCATGCTAGTGCAATAGCCAAAACCAAGCATTTCTATTGGGCCTCTCAAGACAAAGAGGCTTGTATACATATACACAAATAGGAGGATAGGCAAGCGAGTCATCACACAAGACTCTCTTCGGTTGTTAAACAACCACTACAACCGAAGTGGGGAAAAAACATCTTCCACATACGATAAGTCCAAATATAGAAAGGTGGTTATATTGAGCCATAAATGGGGACTGTTCAAGGCCTCCTCACATCAAAGTTGTTCTTTTACATTAAATGTGGAACACATGCTTCACTATTTGTGATGGATGTCAATCCTTCATCAGACTTAGAATCTTCAATGTTGGAACAACCCTCAATCCTTTCTTAAGACACTTGGATCAAGAGAACTTTCAAAATGGGTGGAGGTTCACTAGTATCATAAAGCTTATGGATAACATTTTTATTCAAACCAATGTTGTGATGGGGTTGTGATTTGAATTCAATATGTGCTTCCATGTAGATGATTTTTGAATGATTGATGCGAGCCACTTGGATTTATTTGGATGTATTCATGATTGATCATTTCACATATGGGTCTTCAAATTGATTCTTCAGGGTAGGCAAATCCATCGGTCTTGCTGTAGCTTCTATCATAAGGATGCTCCCCTTAAAGCTTGAGACATTCCCACCATATCCATAAGCAAAAAACACATTACTGGTTGCTTCCCCAATTTTTTTCCCATTTATCTTCTTTTTTTTTTTACCAAAACGAATGAAAATTTCCTCACGTCTTTGGAAGATTCCTTTGGAAGCACGTCTTCTTGGAGAGTAGAAGAAGGTCCTGGATTACAAATACAAAAATGTTGGTGGCCTACTTTTTTCTAATGGGAAACTTGCTCATGTGGAGAGTATTTGCATAGGGTTGGAGGGAGATAATGATTTTTGGTCACCCATTGAATTTTCTGAACCAAGGAGAGATGTATTCTCAAGCTTTACTATAGTTGACGCTGAAAAGGAATTTTATAACTTTAGATAAATGAATGTCTTATTTCATGATTTCTTCCCTATTTTGAGAAGATAAAACTGTCTTTTCTAAGGATATTGATGATCATAATGATGATGATGGTGACTATGATGATGATAATGACAATGTTGATGATTTTTATGATTTTGACTTTCACGTAGCAAATCTTCCATGCTTTAGTGGATGGTTGTAGCCAGCAAATTGTGACTTGAAAACCTGATTAGTCACAAATGAGGACACTACTTTAAATGATGTTAAAAGGTATGCATATCGGGTTGCTTTTGGCAAAAGCGAACACATTTTCTTTACGAGAATGTGCTGGCTCTTTTGAGAGTGCCACTTCCTCGTGAAAAATAACTATTGTAACTTATGGATTTCCACAATGAGATCTTTCAATTTAATTCTTGTTTACGAGAATGTGCTAAGGTTTCTCATTGTCACAATTGGAACACTTGGCACCATTGTTGACGATAAGAAAATGAGATTTTGTGTTGTTAAACATGTTACATCAAAGGGAGATCCTAAAGATAATTGTTGTGCATGTAACGTGTCCTCTTCATATAATTGAAATGAAGCTAAACTACTAGCATGAAGTTTTGCCCAGAATTCGTTAACCAATATCCAAATTTGAGTCACTTTTCTATCTCTTTGTTGTCGCTTTCTAACAAAATTAGCCTCCCACCACTAATGGGGATTAGTGATACACGCCTCTTTTGTTTTCTTTATGATTTTGAAATTTTTGTAAGACTTCTTATGATTTGGATTATGATTTATCAGTCCTCTTCAACCATGCATTTCTAGAACTATACTTTTATGAATGTTTGGGTTGTAAAACTTGCGTCTTGATGTTTTCAGCGCACAAAGGAGATGTTTCTTTTCTTTCTCAAAACTCTTATTGAAGTTGATACCCACCCAAAAAACGATTTTCATCATTTTATAGACATATGTTCAAGCTTGTTTCCAGACAAAGATCTCTTGCCCACCCCGTCATACCCCCTTAAGTTTTGAATTTATATAGATTTTTATAAAATCTAATTGACATCCCTCAATTTTACCTGAATGAATTCAAGAAACCACACAAATGATTTCATTCAATGTTCTTTCATAAAACGTTTTGTTTATTTACACAACATTAGTTCTTGCATGTGGATAATTACATGCGTAGATAATGACATAAATGTAAATAGATTGGGAATCATAGACATCATTGATCAAAATAGAAGAACACGTCGTACACAAGAACTTGAATATGACTTCATTTTATTCAAGGGTCTTGAAATATTCCAATTTGATCAAATCTAGTCACCTAAATAAATCCTACCCAAAAAACAAAGTTGAAGTTAAGAAACACATAGTTGTACTAATCTTAATCATTGAATTAAAGGATAAGGGGGGTAACCTATTACAATTTGAAAAAGTTATGGGTGTAAGCCTGCTCCATTATAAAGTTAAGTTTTAAAATTCAGCACAAGAACATCTTACTTGTTGACTTTCAATTTAAAAACAGAAAAGTATCATCATCGCCCATAAATTCCCTGTACAAAGAAAAACTAGGCACACTCCTTAATTTTCCAACCTTTCTTTAACAGATAAGATTGCCTTGTGCGCACTCTCCATAACCAAGAATGTATCTTCAAGCTTCACCACGTTACAATGAATAATGTTAGACTAACATAACTCACTATATAATCTTCAATAATGATGTATAGTCATAGAGAGTGTCTCTACAAGTTTGAAAACACTACCATATACCTTTAACATTTTTTTTGCTTAAGAAAGAGAGGGAGAGAGTGAGATAGAGAGAGAGGGAGAGAGAGAGAGAGGGAGGGGGAGAGAGAGAGAGAGAGAGAGAGAGAGAGAGATGAAACCACTCCCCCAAGCACTTATCAATTGTGCAAGGCTCTTGAAGGATGAACAAAACATAGTTTTGTGCACAGAGTTACTAGAACTAAACACTTGTAGCAATCTGGGATATTCTTGACCTTGTAAGTATGTCTCACATAGAAGAGGTGTGTGCCCTTTTGATGAAGTGGTACATGTGAAGGTGACCTTGTGTTCAGGTTGTGTTTTGATGTGGTTATAAGGGGCTGGAAAATGTTAAAGAAAACCTTGATGTTTTCCGAGGGGCTAGAAGGATAAAGATCACACAAAACAGTATTCTTGGATGTCGAGCTATATCACGGATAAAATGTTTCCATGGAATGACCATATTGCACTTACTTAAATTCATGTAGAAGCATGACTTCTGGAATTTATAATGATCAACCAATACATCAAAAGCTTAGGTTTCATCCCTAAATAAACACATAAGTTATGATTTAAGTTGATGATGGTGCAAATGACCATGTCAANGTAGAAAATGGTTTTTATGTTTACATGGTTAAGGCAAAGATTGAGGCTGACAGGATTTTTGTTCTTTGAAAAACACCGTGTTAAGGTTACATGGTGGCGGTTAATCTTTCAAAGTTGTTTTGAAGACCGCAAATAATTTCCTCCATTTGCGTATCAATGGAATCAACCATGAACACTGAATTAAGCTGTCAATCATGAAACACGTTCTATTTGGATTGAGGAAGGTTTTCTATTTTCCTTTGTCACTATTGGTTCCTCTTATTGGCTCCATACCATTCATATTGCTACCTTCTTATATGCTACTTGTGTTAGTGCATCGTGCTTATCACATGTTCATATTCATGTTGCTGGAAGTGCCCACATGCACACCCTTTATAGACATACGTAGAAGGATAATGATGCAAGGTGCAAAAATTGAACTTCAAATACTTGTTGAGATGATTGTGAATAACGAGTTTACCACATGTTATTTGTAATTACGTAATAATTTGTTTCCCATGGAACAAGCACGCAAGCTTGAACACTAGAGAATAACCACATGCATATGCCCACAGTCATAGTCAAGGATATAGCCGACATGAAATTTGGTGTTGAGAACAACACCCCTTTTCAAGAACTAAGTGTCAAAGTTATAGCGCTACAAAATTTATGATGAAAAAAATGCATCCATACACACAAGATGTGTCCTCCATGAGATGTGTTGGACATATGAGATTTATTTTCTATGATGTTTATGTTAGTGTTGATCGTAGCCGAGTTGGATGATTATCACGTTTCAAAGAGGACTATGTAGAATACAATTGTTTTGAAGCTTGTTAGCATGAAAAACGAATGTTGTATCACGGACGCATAGTTTTCATTGTTTAATATTTTGTGGAGAAATGGAAGTTGGCATCCATCATTATCAAAGTCAGCTCAAAGAAATGACTAATCTAGGAACCAATGACAAATGATTAATAAAAAATGACACAAATATTCATGATTTGTTCGTGGGGAAAAACGAAGAGAATCGTTAGTTGTTATAACATTTATTAATATTTTTTAGTTTCTCCTTATGCATGAAATGCAATAAAATTGTCTTGTTTTACATTCTTAGTGATGTCTTCCAAGTGTTCGATGGGTACGACTAAGAGACCTTCTACCCTGATGAATAAAGCACACTTTGCCACGACAGTTTCATGTCATGACATCTTTAGCAACATCTTAATTATTTTCTTGCTTTTGTTAAAGTTTGAGACGAATGTTGTTCACATGAAGAGAAAATGTTATGGAACTAGCTATCTCTCATCATTACAACCCTTTTTTGGTGGTCTGAAGCGTAACATGATTAGAAGGTATGAGACATTTACGAAGATCCTTGTTAAATCTTTGCAGAGCAAGGAACATTTTATTAAGTGCCAAATATCATTATACGCATTTTGCAAGGTGTTAGTGACATTCTTGTCCTCCTTTGAAGAATAGGCTTTCCTTGTTTGATTCTCTTACAAGAATATGTTAGCAAAACAATTGTTTTTTTAAGGTAAATCAACGGCATACAATGCTGATCCTCTAATGAAAAAGG